>JABUQX010124988.1:0-20000 GCA_015478945.1 Trachelipus rathkii
ACTTAAACATTTCAAAGAATTTCTTTTCAAATATACCATGAGTCATTCATTTTTATTTCATACTTAAACATTTTTATTAAAACATTTTCGCGAACCTAAAACTGTAACTCATTACAGACCTATTATTTAACACATATATTTATTAACATTATTTTTACTTAATACTTTTTACTTAATACTTTTTAATTTATAAATTTTTTAAAAATTGTATGTAAGAAGAAAAAATCCAGAGTGTGATATATAATCATTTTATTTTACTACAATTGTAAGAAATTTTATTAAAAACATTAACATTACATAGTTTAAAAGGTAAATCAGTAAAACAATAGAGGCGTTACCTAACACCTAGGGGATTAGTATGCTTTTGTTTACTGCTTTACCGTTAACTCAAGGCTCTTTACTGCTTTAACCCATATGTTTTACTGCTTTAACTATCTGCTTTACTCTTAAAGCAGCAAATCAGTAAATCAATAGAGGTGTTACCTAACACCTAAGGGATTAGTATGCTTTTGTTTACCAAGGTTTTTACTGCTTTTTAACTCTTCTGCTTTTACTGCTTTAATCACATACATTACATGGGTTTAGTATAAAGCAGTAAACACAGAGGTGTTACCTAACACCTAGGGGGGGATTAGTATGCTTTTGTTTTACTGCTTTACTGCTTTAACTTTCTGCTTTACTGCTTTAACTTTCTGCTTTACTGCTTTAACTCGTGTTTTACTGCTTTAACTTTCTGCTTTACTGTTTTAACTTTCTGCTTTACTGCTTTAACTCATATATTTATTAACATTATGTTTTTTATTTTGTTTTAATACTTTTTATTTATTTTATTATTATTTTTATTTATTTTTATTATTATTTTTATTATTTTTATTATTATTTTTATTATTTTTATTATTTTATTTTTATTTTTATTATTATACTTAGTGTTATTTACTTCATGCTTATTGTTATTATTATTTAGAACACACATACACACACACACACACACACACACACACACACACTTATACACACATTCACTATTACACTTATACGCACATTCACTATGACACTTACATTTTCCCATAGACACTTTCACATATTTGGTTAATTTTTCTTATACACACGCGGGCACACACACTTACACTTATACAATACATATTCACTATGACACTTACAATACCTTCACTATGACACTTACATTCACCCATAGACACACATTTACACTTACACACACACACACACACACACACACACACACACACACACACACACATTCACACACAGATTTACTTACACTCACACACAGATTTACTTACACACGCCGATTTACTTACACTCACACAGATTTACTTACACTCACACACACACAGATTTACTTACACACATAGATTTACTTACACACACCCACACACAGACTTACTTACACACGCAGATTTACTTACACATATATCGTATAATTTATTAAAACATTTTATGTTTTAATTAAACACGTACATTTATATTACTCATTCAAATATAACTAAAATTATTTCAAAGTTTCTTAAAACTTCTATAATAAATCAATCATTATCTTTGAACAAAGAATTTATTATTAACTGTTAATACTTTTTGTTTATAAATTTTATAACTATCAAGTTTTAAAATAACTTTTACTAAAATTTTATGAAATTTTATTAAAAACATATATTTTACGTACCTTAAAGCAATAAAGCAGTAAATCAGTAAGGTCAGCCCCTAGCACCCCTCTACACCAAGCTATGCCACGTTATGTTCTATTGACTTACTGCTTTACATCATCTTTAGCCATGTAATAAGTATAAAAATAACAAAATAAGTTCTTCTCTGGTAACATAACATGTATTTTATTAAAATCTTTCTAAGTTCTTATTTAAAAATAACAATTATTCACTTACATTTATATTATTCGCTCGATGTTAACTAAAAATATTTCAAAGTTTTTTTAAATAATTCGGATTTTCTTATTATTATTATTATTATCTATGTACATTGACAATCCATCACGAGAAAACACAACAACCCGCACTCCTTACAGATACGAAACTGACCTCTCTCTGTAAAATGTGTTGAAATAACTACTTTAGGCCTAAAATTAGGATAATCCTTTTTGTATCCTGGGGCGATTTAGACCTAATTCCAGGTCCAAAATATATTTCAAACTGACCTTTTTCTGTAAAATGTGGTGCAATAACCACGTTAGGCCTAAATTTAGGCTTAAATTTAGGATAAACCTTTTTGTATCCCAGGCTGATTTAAGCCTAATACCAGGTCAAAAGGTAATTCCAGTATAGACAAGAATCGAGAATCAATGTTATTATTATTTTATAAATATATTTCAAACTGAAACATGCTGGATCGGTAAGATCCTTTAAGCAGGTAAGAAGGAAATGTTTACCTTTCTTGTGAGTGGACGGAGTAATCCTTATCTCTATATGACCTCGTATGTGATTGGTCGAGAATTATTTTATCGCTTTTTGGTTTTACGTATGTAAAAACATGTTTTTTCATATCCTGAACCTTATCTCTGATTGGATGAAAATTATATTGGAGGATGCGTGTTTTAGATCCAAACTCATTTTAAAATCATACTCGTTTTGGCTCTTAAGCGGTGCACAAGTTCTCTGATTTGTAATAAAAGTGTTCTATTTTCACTAAGTGTATATCATGATTCACCTTAACATGTATACCTCAATACAAGACATTATCCAGTGGGAAATCAAGATCCCAGGAAGTAGTGGGGTTTCATTCTTATATAAAAGAAAACCCGATGGATTTGAATTTTTCAAGTGTGCTACCCAATCACCCTGTTATAATACCAAGCGTATTTTCATGAGTCCAGATGAATTACTTTGTATATGTAATCACACTGAAGAGTGGCTTACAGAATACTTTAAACCAAGCTCAGCTTTAAACTGGACTGAAACAGTTATTAGCCTGTGCGAAGAAACCAGCGATAAGCAACTTACTCTAGCATTTTATAAACATCAAAACATAATCAGTTTGGAAGTTAGATTATGGGAGAGAAATAATGAAACAGCCTTATTTGAACCTACATCATTTGGATTCTACATTTCAGGCCTAACGCAACTGAAATATATGTTAGAGGTACGTAAGCGAATGTTAATGCAGCTGAAGAAGACATATGTGTTATCTAATTACGTAACCGTAATTCATTACATGTTATACCAAGAATACTACGCATTTAAGAAAAACCTGATTGATGATCCTACGCACATCATCGATCGCTTCCTAAGTTCTATAGACGTACAGAAATTCATTTATCTACTTAGAAAACAATGGCAAGAAAGTATTTATGCAGGTGACATGTTTACCTTTCTTGTGAGTGGACGGAGTAATCCTTATCTCTATATGACCTCGTATGTGATTGGTCGAGAATTATTTTATCGCTTTTTTGGTTTTACGTATGTAAAAACATGTTTTTTCATATCCTGAACCTGGGGCTCGTTTATTTAAACTCTTAACATACATGTAAATATTTATTTAAGAAAGTAAAAATAAGGAAAATAAAAACTTTACTATATAATTAGAAATTTAATAATCATCATGTTACAGTAATTTATATATATATATATATATATATATATATATATAAGTATATATATATATATATATATATATATATTATGCTATTATTAGTTATTATATATATATATATATATATATATTATATATATATATATATATATATATAATATATATATATATATATATATATATATATATTATATATATATATATATATATATATATATATATATATATATATATATATATATATATATATATATATATATATATATATATATATATATATATATATATATATATATATATATATAAATAAAATTAAATATATACAAGAGTGTTAAATATATTTACAATGATTTTATATATAAGGTTCACATTAAATATAATACAGGAATATTATTATATATAACACTTCCACATACATTTTACACATAATGTTTATGATTATTTTATATTAAAATTCTTTAAATCTTTGCAAATATGCCAATCATTTATATCATTATCGATGATATAGTTTCGTAACTCAGTAACACCTTCAGTTAACACATACGTAAAAAGTTCTCTCTCAGATATCATAGTATATTTACATTCGGGGTCACCTGCATAAATACTTTCTTGCCATTGTTTTCTAAGTAGATAAATGAATTTCTGTACGTCTATAGAACTTAGGAAGCGATCGATGATAGGCGTAGGATCATCAATCAGGGTTTTCTTAAATGCGTAGTATTCTTGGTATAACATGTAATGAATTACGGTTACGTAATTAGATAACACATATGTCTTCTTCAGCTGCATTAACATTCGCTTACGTACCTCTAACATATATTTCAGCTGCGCTAGGCCTGAAATGTAGAATCCAAATGATGTAGGTTCAAATAAGGCTGTTTCATTATTTCTCTCCCATAATCTAACTTCCAAACTGATTATGTTTTGATGTTTATAAAATGCTAGAGTAAGTTGCTTATCGCTGGTTTCTTCGCACAGGCTAATAACTGTTTCGGTCCAGTTTAAAGCGGAGCTTGGTTTAAAGTATTCTGTAAGCCACTCTTCAGTGTGATTACATATACAAAGTAATTCATCTGGACTCATGAAAATACGCTTTGTATTATAACAGGGTGATTGGGTAGCACACTTGAAAAATTCAAATCCATCGGGTTTTCTTTTATATAAGAATGAAACCCTACTTCCTGGGATCTTGATTTCCCACTGGATAATGTCTTGTATTGAGGTATACATGTTAAGGTGAATCATGATATACACTTAGTGAAAATAGAACACTTTTATTACAAATCAGAGAACTTGTGCACTGCTTAAGAGCCAAAACGAGTATGATTTTAAAATGAGTTTGGATCTAAAACACGCATCCTCCAATATAATTTTCATCCAATCAGAGATAAGGTTCAGGATATGAAAAAACATGTTTTTACATACGTAAAACCAAAAAGCGATAAAATAATTCTCGACCAATCACATACGAGGTCATATAGAGATAAGGATTACTCCGTCCAATCACAAGTAAGGAAAACATTTCCTTCTTATCTGCTTAAAGGATCTTACCGATCCAGCATGTTTCAGTTTGAAATATATTTATAAAATAATAATAACATTGATTCTCGATTCTTGTCTATACTGGAATTACTTTTTGACCTGGTATTAGGCTTAAATCAGCCTGGGATACAAAAAGGTTTATCCTAAATTTAAGCCTAAATTTAGGCCTAACGTGGTTATTGCACCACATTTTACAGAAAAAGGTCAGTTTGAAATATATTTTGACCTGGAATTAGGTCTAAATCGCCCCAGGATACAAAAAGGATTATCCTACTTTAGGCCTAAAGTAGTTATTTCAACACATTTTACAGAGAGAGGGGTCAGTTTCGTATCTGTAAGGAGTGCGGGTTGTTGTGTTTTCTCGTGATGGATTATATATACATAGATAATAATAATAATAATAATAAAGAAAACTGAATTATTTAAAACTTGAAATATTTTTAGTTAACATCGAGCGAATAATATAAATGGGTGAATAATTGTTTTTTTTAAAAAAAAAATTAGAAAAATTTTTAAAAAAAATACTTTTTATGTTACCAGAGAAGAACTTATTTTGTTATTTTTATACTTATTACATGGCTAAAGATGATGTAAAGCATTAAGTCAATAGAACAAAACGTGGCATAGCTTGGTGTAAGGGTGCTAGTGGCTGACCTACTGATTTACTGATTTATTGCTTTAAGGTACGTAAAATATATGTTTTTAATAAAAATTTCATAAAATTTTAGTAAAAGTTACGTTAATGCTTGCGAGATATTAAAGTCATAAACAAAAAGTATTAACAGTTAATAATAAATTCTTTATTTAAAGATAATGATTGATTTATTATAGAAGTTTAAAAAGAAACTTTGAAATAATTTTAGTTATATTTGAATGAGTAATATAATGATGTTTAATTAAAAATTACAAAATTTAATAAATTATACGTATATGTGTAAGTAACTGCGTGTGTAAGTAAATCTGTGTGGGTGAGTGTAAGTAAATCTGTGTGTGAGTGTGTGTGTGTGTGAGTAAGTAAATCTGTGTGAGTAAGTAAATCATGTGTGTGGGCAACTGTGTGAGTGTGGGCAAATCTGTGTGTATGTGAGTGGCAAATCTGTGTGTGTGGAATGTGTGTGTGTGTGTGTGTGTGTGTGTGTGTGTAAAAAGAAATGGGTGTCTAATGTGTGTATAAGGGTCATAGTGAATGTGTGTATAAGGTCATGAAGAATGTGTATAAGCAAGTGTGTGCTGTGTATATAAGGGAAACAAAGTGCCCAGGGAAAGTAAGTGTTTAGTAGTGAATGTGCGTATAAGCGTAATAGAATGTGTGTCTAAGTGTAAGTGTGTGTGTGTGTGTGTGTGTGTATGTGTGTTCTAAATAATAATAACAATAGGCATGAAGTAAATAACACTAAGTATAATAATAAAAATAAAAATAAAATAATAAAAATAATAAAAATAATAATAAAAATAAATAAAAATAATAATAAAAATAAATAAAAATAATAATAAAATAAATAAAAAGTATTAAAACAAAATAAAAAACATAATGTTAATAAATATATGAGTTAAAGCAGTAAAACATATGAGTTAAAGCAGTAAAGCAGAAAGTTAAAGCAGTAAAGCAGAAAGTTAAAGCAGTAAAGCAGAAAGTTAAAGCAGTAAAGCAGAAAGTTAAAGCAGTAAAGCAGTAAAATATAAAGCAAACAAAAGCATACTACCTCCCTAGGTGTTAGGTAACACTCTACAGTTTACTGCTTTTACTGCTTTTAAGGTAATGTAATGTATGAGCGAATAGGCAAAGAAAGTTAAAGTATAGTACAGTAAAACAAAAGCATTATTTAACAATCCCTTAGGTGCCAGGTAAATTTATTGATTTACTGACTACTGCTTTAAGGTATGTAATTTTAATAAATATGTGAGCAAAGCAGTAAAACATATGAGTAAAAGCAGTAAATATGAAGTTAAAAGTATAAAGCAGTAAACAAAAGCATACTAATCCCCATAGGTGTTAGGTCGATTTACTGATTTACTGATTACTGCTTTAAGGTATGTAATGTTAATGTTTTAGTAAAATTTCGTACAATTCAGTAAAATAAAATGATTATATATCAGACACTCTGGATTTTTTCTTCTTACATACAATTTTTAAAAATTTATAAATTAAAAAGTATTAAGTAAAAAGTATTAAGTAAAAAATATTGTTAATAAATATATGTGTTAAATAACAGGTCTGTAATGAGTTACAGTTTTAGGTTCGCGAAAATGTTTTTAATAAAAATGTTTAAGTATGAAATAAAATGAATGACTCATAGTATATTTGAAAAGAAATTCTTTGAAATGTTTAAGTATGAAATAAAATGAATGACTCATAGTATATAGAATATATATATATATAAAGAGTGTTATATATATATATATATATATATATATATATATATATATATATATATATATATATATATATACATATTTCATTCAAGTGGGAATGTTGCGCCTGCGGGCGGCACGCGCGGCGGTCGGGTACGCGGGGGATATTTGCGCCTGCGGCACGCGGCGGCGGTTACGTTGAAATATTGCGCCTGCGGCGCACGCGGCGGGCGGAACGCGGCGGGATCGTACCTGCGGGTGCGGGTTCGTGGATCTTCACGCGGAGGGCGCATGCGTCCTGGTGATCAGCTTATAACATAGGTTAGACATTAATATTAACTCTGTTGTAGAGATGAGCTATCAAAGATGATTTCATCAAAGATGAATCATCAATATAGATGGTCTCAAAGATGACGGCATCAAAGATGACGTCATCAAAGACGAACCTTAAGTTGAGGCATCAATGCTGAGGCATTTATGATGGAGCATCAAAGTTGGGGCATCAATGCTGAGGCATTTATGCTGGGGCATCAAAGTTGAGGCATCAAAGTTGAGGCATTTATGCTGGGGCATCAAAGTTGAGGCATCAAAGTTGAGGCTTCAAAATATCGAGTGTGTGAGTGTAAGTGTAAGTGTATCTGTGTGTGTGAGTGTAAGTGTATATGGTTTAATGTAAGTGTCTATGGAGAGTGTAAGCGCTTATAAGTGTCATAGTGTGTATAAGTGTTAGAAAAAGACCAGCGCGGATCGCGAGCCATTAAAGTTGAGGCATCAAAGTTGGGGCATCAATAATGCTGAGGCATCAAAATTGTACCGTAGAATACAAAAGGTTGGGCGAAAAATTAGGGCTGCCGAAAAATTAGGGATGGCCTAAAATTACGGTGGGCCAAAATTGACCCATGGAAGACCAAAGGGTTGGTCGTGTGTTTGTACGTGTGAATAAGTAAGTGTAAGTGTAAGTGTCTAAGGGTGAGTGTAAGTGTCATAGTGAATGCGGGTAAGTGTCATAGTGAATGTGTATAAGTGTGTGTGTGTGTGTGTGTGTGTGTGTGTGTGTGTGTGTGTGTGTGTGTGTGTGTGTGTGTGTAAGCGTAAGAGAGATAGATACATACGTTCAAGTTAGGAACGAAATATGTGACGGGTGGTCCACGAGTGGCCAAAAAATTGGCGTGGCCAAAAATGACCCATGGTATCTGGCAAGGTCAAGTCCTAAATATCATGGTCAAACAAGGTTAAGACATCAAAAAAGGGCTAAGCCCCTAAAGGAAGGACAATAAATTACCGTGGGTCAAAATTGACCCATGAAGGACAAAAAATTAACGTGGGTCAAAATTTGACATGTGGTATCTGTCATGTGTATGTAATGTAATGTGTGTAGATGTGATCGAGAAATATCAAAAATAGGCTAAGCCCCTAAATGAAGATCAAAAATTACCGTGGGCTAAAATTGACCCATGGTCGAAAAAATTAGGGGCGTAAAATAGGGGGGCAATACGTACAACGGTTGCTATGCTTACGCAACCGTTTGGCGCAACCCTTCTTCGAAGGGTTGAAAAATTATGGTTGCCGAAAAAATTAGGGTTGCCAAAAAATTAGGGTTGCCAAAAATTAGGGCTGCCAAAAAATTAGGGTTGCCAAAAAAGGTCAAGGTCAAAAAGGTCAAGGCAAAAAAAGGTCAAGGTCAAAAAGGTCAAGGTCAAAAAAGTTCAAGGTAAAAAAGGCCAAGGTCAAAAAGGTCAATGTCAAAAAAGGTCAAGTTAAAAAAAGTCAAGGTCAAAAAGGTCAAGGTTAGTCAAGGTCAAGGTCAGTCAAGGTCAAGGTCAGTCAAGGTCAAGGCCCAAAGAGGTCCAGGATGGTCAAGGTCAAGGTCGGTATAGGTCTGGTCAAGGTCCTAGGATTCTACTACGGGTAACTACTGTATAAAATAAGCTAATTGGAAGTTTAAGAGCATTTAATTTTTTAATATTTTATTGAATAATTGTGTACAAAACTATCTTCATTTGAACAGATATTCCCTTATATCTAAAGTGTAATTAAAAAAAAACTAATTAGCTTTTGTAGGGTGTGCGGCGCACACCTAGCACCTATGGAGGAAACGCCCCTGATATATATATATATATATATATATATTAAACAAGATATATATAAGAATACATGTATAAATATACACACCTATATATTATATATATATATATATATATATATATATATATATATATATATATATATATATATATATATATATATATATATATATAATACATATATATATATAGTATATTTACATATATATATATATATATATATATATATATAAATTTATATATATATATAGTTATATATATATATATATATATATATATATATATATATATATATATATATATATATATATATATATATATATATATATATATATATATATATATATATATATATATATATATATATATATAGACAAATTTTTAAACGTCAAACCAGAGTATTCAACCTCTAATGCACCTAAAAAGACTAACTGATTGATATGCTCAAAACTTCAACTAACTCAAATTACGCAGATGAGCACAGACGCGGGCCTTAAAGTGAGGAGATTAAATTGAGTAGGAAACACAGAAGATGGAAGAGAATTCCACAGAACAGAGGTGGCAGGAAAGAAGGAGGCACCGCAGCGAACTAGTCTGGAGTTGCTAATATCGACACAAAACTCATGCACCCCTTGTGCTATGAGGGCGTCTTAAAGGTGGTGGCACGCGAGTGGATAGTTCCCTCGAGCACTTTGCCGCCACGGTACCTATAGAAAAGAGATAGCACCAACATCGCGCGGCAAAGATAGAGGGTCAAGTGAATTCTAGAAAGAAACGGACAGTTTATAAGTCTTTTTCCTTTGACTCGACCCTATGCAAAGCCGGGTGAAACCTGAGCCCCCAGATATGAGAAGCAGTACTCCATACAAGGGCGGATGAGGCCCTTGTATAACTGAAGTAACTGTGAAGAGGAAAAAAGTCTAGTCCAAACAGAACTCCCAGTTTCTTTGAGGCCGCCTTAGCAACCGTTGAGATGAGGTTTCCAAGACATTTTTTTTTATTAAGACTAAGGATGTTTATACTGCCCACTGGATATGAAATCGAGATATCGAAAAGATAGAATGCTTGTAGGTGCCTTAGAGAGGGAGATTTGAAGAAGTTGATTTTTAAAGAACTGAATTTCACAAGGTTCAGACGACCCCCACCCGGAAATTCTATCCAGATCAGCGAGAATAGAATCGGAAAGATTAAGACGAGAGGCAATTCTAGAAGTAAAAGGAGCAGAACTGAAATGAGTTGAAGATTGAAAGGTCGAGTCATCGGCATTTAAGTGAATATAGTTGGATGCAGGTGAGAAGATCATTAATGAAAAGTAGGAATAAAGTAGGAGATAAGACAGAACCCTGAGGAACAACACTATTGACAGAAAAGGAAGAAGTCGCCCCATCAACAACAGCCGATATTGAGCGATTTGAAAGAAAACTAGACATAAGTAAGCAAAGAGAAGGAGGAAACCCAAAGGAGGGGAGCTTGGAGAGCAGTGACGCGTGCCATACCTGGTCAAATGCTTTGGATATGTCAAGCGCCACCGCGCAAGTCTCCCCGTAAAACCTTGGCGACGGAAACCATAAAATCGTTTTTCTTAAATAGGAAAGTATATCATCAGTAGACTCGAACGCCGAAAAAGCCGTGTGTATCAACAAGGATCGGGAAAGAAGAGAATGAGATTCCAGATCTAAGAAGTGAGAGTTAAGAAGGGTTTCAAAGATCTTAGATAGAACACAGGTGAGAGCTATAGGGCGATAGTTAGAAGGATCAGAGCGGCTTCCTTTTTTCGGAATAGGTTGGACATGTGCGTGCTTCCAACACTGAGGGAAAGTGTTAGTATTGAGACATAGAGAATATAGTTGAACGAGAGGAGGGGCCAGCACGGAAGCACACTCCCTCAAAACTCGGGGAGGAATGCCATCCGGGCCACCCGCCTTCTTAACGTTCATAGATCTCAGGAGCCCATGCACCCGATCAAATGTAATCACAGGCAAAGACATAGGAAACCTGAGAGGAGAAGGTGGAGGAGGAGGAATGCCAGAATCGTCCAGGGTTGAGTTAGAGGAAAATAGGAGGCCGAAGAGATTGGTCTTTTCAGTTGGAGAGTTAGCAACAGAGCCATCAGATCGAATAAGAGGAGGAAAGGCAGATTTACAGAAGTTGTTAGAGATGTTTTTGGCAAGAGGCCAGAAAGATTTATCAGTAGGAGAACCAAGGAGGTTAGCGCACCTTCGTTTGATGAAAGCCCGCTTTGCTCGTCGAAGAGTATTCCTGCAACGATTTCTAGCTGAGTGAAAATTAGCGAGAGTGATAGGAGATGGATTATGAGGAGAGAAAGATTTAGTCGAAGAAGGAATGTACCTGCTCATCCCGTCAACGATTAACAGCTCCCACCTTAGTGGCAGAAGCCGAAGCGTCATCAGAGTCAAAGCAGTCATTCCAATTATAGTTAGCGTAGAAGCGACGCAAGGCCCCCCAATCACCCCGATCAAAATGCCAGAAAAAACGCATAGGGCAGGATGGAGCTGTTGGAGAGAAAGTATTAAAGTTAAGAGATATAAGGTTGTGGTCAGATTTACCAATAGGAGCGAAAGGTATTTATAGAGAGAAGGACTAGTGGTGAAACATAGGTCAAGTGTGTTCAAGAATTGGTTAGGACGATCCGGAATGTGTGTAGGTTCTTTGATTAGTTGCTCCAGATCGTTAAGAATGCTGAATGATTCGGCCTCCTCCCCACCTAAATCAGTATGAGAGGACCCCAACCATTCAGTGTTGTGTACATTGAAATCCCCTAAATAGAGGACCTCAGTATTTGGATGAGAAGATATAACAGTCTCTTGAGAGGTAGTAAGATATTCAAAGAAAGAGTGAAAATCTGTTCTGTTAGGAGAACAGTAGCAAAAGCACAAGATTATTGTAGTAGAAGGAAGAAAGATTTTGAGCCACAGAGCATCGAAGTTAGGAGATTCGAGATTCACGAGACGTGTTACAGGAGTATTAATGTTTACATAGGCACACACTCCACCCTTCAGACGAAAATTATGAAATAAGTTATAATTGGAAACATTAAATGAGTTAGAGGATGAATTTCTTAGTCATCTGAGTCTCAGACAAGAGCAAAAGGTTAAGGTTAGAGTTAGTGAGGTGATATTCCACAGAGGCAAAGTTAGATTTTAAGCCGCGGATGTTGGTAAAGTTAATGTAAAGCCCGCGCCCTCGCAAACCTGCCATCTTTCACACACACACACACTCGACACACACACACGCGCAAATAAGAACAAATAAGAACAAAAGGAGAAAACGGAATAAAAAAAAAATTTAACACACACTAAATACTAACTTAAAAAATTTAAGTACAAAAATTAAATAAACACATGCTACTGTACAATGAAAAAATAAAACTTAAACCTATATAACTTTACTACACTCGGGTAAAATATTAAAATTTGTTAAAACCTAAAACTAAAAAAATGAAAAAAAATTTAAAACTAAGACTTATCTTTTAAAACGTCAATCGCAGACCTCGCCGAAACGAATAAATGATGATAATTACTAGATAAAATTTAATAAAGCTTTCAATTAAAACAAAATATTTGATAAAATACACATACACTTTCACTATACACAGCACAACATAATAATAACGATAAATAAAATAAAGATAAACATTCAACAAGGAGCACTTTTAAAAACACGTCCACACTTCACAAGATTAAAACACTATATATATATATATATATATATATATATATATATATATATATATATATATATATATATATATATATATATATATATATATATATATATATATATATATATATATATATATTATATATATATATTAATTGATCTCATTATATATATATATATATATATATATATAAACTAAGATATAGAGATGAAGGTATAATATATATATTACAAAGAGATATATATATTTATATATATATATATATATATATATATATATATATATATATATTATATTAATAGTTAATATCATTAAAAATACTATTGCTTCCCTAATGCATTGCTTATTCATTTTGAATAACGTAAAATAAAACAATAAAAATTGCTTTATTTTTTAAAATATATTATATTAATATTAGAATTTAAGTTTTTAACAGAATACATTAAAATATTGAATATTGAATATTAATATTAGGTATATATATATATATATATATTCCTGAAAGCTTACTTCTTTTCATATAATACTTAACAAAGGAATTATTAAAATGCTTAATAAATAATATCTGGTATTTTATTTTTTAATATTACAAAATAATTTTAGAGAAAAAAATTCTGGAAGTTTCTTTTGTTTTTGTAGATAATAATAATAATAATAATAATAATAATAATAATAATAATAATAATAATAATAATAATAATAATAATAATAATAATAATAATAATAATAATAATAATAATAATAATAATAATAATAATAATAATATGCTTTGATATAAATTTTTAGTTTAATATTTCATGTTGTATATTTCGAAAATAAAAATTTGTCAAATGTTGTTGTTGTTGTTGTTGTTTGTTTGTGGATAGTGAGCCTGTTATGAACTAATAATTACGACAAACCATCTTTTCAGTTCCTCACCCTACCTTTTTTTCCTTACCATGCCGCGATGCACGCTTAAACCCAATCTTAGGAACAGTTAATTTTTCTAATGTTCAAGAGGAAATATTGCCTCCGGAACACGACCTGGTCTTCAAGTCTTAAACACGAAACCAAAGCAAAAATACAATAATGAATAAAATTTGGGAAATAATATTCATAATTATTAAAACAACGACACTGCAGATTTAAAACGGTATAAACCTTGCCGGCCATTCAATGCTTTGTATACCTTAAAAGGTTTGAATGCTTTATGACGATACAATAATAATAATAATAATACTAATAATAAATAATAAACAATAATAATACACACACACACACAATAATAATAATAATAATAATAATAATAATAATAATAATAATAATAATAATAAATTGAATTGCCTTCATTTTTTTTTTTTTTTTGTTTTTTGCTTTTTTTGCTTCTCTGTTTGTTCTTAACTTTTAATTAAAACACTAAAAATAAACACTAGTAATAAAAATCTAAAGTAAATAATATATATATATATATATATATATATATATATATATATATATATATATATATATATATATATATATATATATATATATATATATATATATATATATATATATATATATATATATATATATACCCGTAAATCTAGGAATATGTAATGTCAGAAGAATAAATGGGGATGAGAAGAGGAGAGAGATGATGGTATTTAGAAAGGGCAAATTTGATTTGCTTGTTGTGATTGAAACAAGAATGAAAGGAAGTTTTGAGGAAGAGATGTGTGGGGTGAAATGTGTTTGTTTGAAGGTGTGTGTGTGTGTGTGTGTGTGTGTGTGCTGGAATAGAGAGGAATTAGAGGATGAGATAAAGAATTGCGATCCTGATTATTGATTTGTATCACAAAGCTAATGTGTATTTTTTTTGTGTGAGTACTAGAATATTAATGGCTAAATTTAAATTTGAGAAGGTTATTGTATGTGTGGTTGTAGCATATGGCCTTCTGAAAGGGATGATAAGAAGAATGAGATTTTTTGAAACGATCTGAGTGATGAATAATTGTATGTTACAAAAACTATAGAATCACTTATGGTATTTGAGGCCTAAATTTATCTCATTAGGTTTCTTTGATCCACATTTGTCATGTGAATCAAAAATGAAAATCTTAAATGCTTTGAATCGCGAGACAGAATCTTCAAAGGAAAAATGAGAGGAGAATACAATTTCAAATCGAAAAAAATCCCCGAAATTATTAACAACGAAATTGAACAATTCGTTTCTATCGAAATTAGAGGATTTTTCGAAAGATTTGACTCGAATGATTACATCTTTAAGACAGATCGATCCATTGAAGTTTCATAAAAATGAAAGGTTTGTAAAAGGTCTAAAATTAGTAAATATATTGAAAGTCGTAAATGATTGGGCTGAGAGAAGGCGGTCAAGCTTATGGAAGATTATAATTAATTACTTACGAAAAACAAGCAACGTAAACGGTATGTGTTTTAGGTTGTAGGTAATTACCACTGCAAGTTTCCAGGTAATAAGAAAGGATATCTCAACGACAAACTTTTTAGTTGGGTTGATTTGTTTAAACCAAGGAAAAAAAACAATTTTTTAAACCATTAAAATAAAAACAGTTTAATAATTTTTTTTTCTTTTTTTAGTTATTTTTATTTTCATATTCTAGTTTCTATCTGTAAAAAGCCAAAAACAAATTATATATATATATGATATATATATATATATATATATATTATATATATTATATATATAGTATATATATAACTATAATATAGTTATATATATATTATATAGATATAGTACTATATAATATATATATTATAATGATATAGTATTATTATATATATATATATATATATAATATATATATATATATATATATATATATATATATATATATATATATATATATATATATATATATATATATATATATGTATGTTATATTAGTTTATATATCTATAATATATGAGGTATATATATTATATATATTAGTTTATATATGTATATATATATATATAAGTTATATACTATATATATATATATAATAATATATTATATAGTATAAGAGCAAGGAAGCAAGAGAAAGGAAAGCTAGATGTTTTGACTGTTGACAATAGATTGAATTTAGTTTTTCTTTGCTTAGATAAGTTACTGTAGTAAATGGTCACTTTGTAACAACTAGTGGACCTTGATGCACAGTATAAAAGTCAAAAATTGGTTGCATGAATAATGTTCGTTGGCCGAAAGAGTGCAGTGAAAAGTTTAAATCGTATATCAAGAAAAGATGAAATTCTTTGAATTTATTTCTGCCAGTTATCATTAAATTGTGAGAGCAAAATCTTCCCCTTTTGATAAAAGTTAGCTATTTGATGAGTCTTTTCTCATCAGTGACTCCCCTCATCATGGTACAGAGCACTCAAAGGAAAAAATACAAAAAATGTTTATACAAAATTTAGCAGTTTTCCGTCATCGAGCTGTCTTCAGTCAAGTGCAGTTGAAAGAGTGGCTTTCTACATTTGGGGGTTAGGTGCACAACAAATTAGAAATAACTTGAAACAGTTTAAAGAAGGGGAAAACTTTTTTTTTTTTGTTTTTATTAAAATTAACATTAAATATGAAATTAAAAATATTATGAATGAAAATTATAAAATGGGTAATTGGAAGAAGCCAAAGATCTCTCACAGATAGTGTATTTATATTAGTATAGTATACTATATTAATTTGATATATATATATATAATGTTTATGTATATATATATATATGTATATTATATATATATATATATATATATATAGTTAATGTGATAGGAAGATTAAGAATTTTTGACGATAACGATGACGATTATAGTAAGTTTTGACTATGACGATGACGATGACGATTAATTGAAAAAAATATATTTTTTAAATTTTCTATTTTTTAAGTAAATTGAAATCATTTAATAATAAGGAAGAATTAAAATGTGTTCATCTTCAATTCTTATTTAAATGTGTACATACATTAAGAACTGCATTAATACATAGAAAGTTTTTCTGTTATTCATTAACATTTTTTTAATTAAGTAATTAATTCTATATAATAATAATAAGTAAAATATATAATAAAAATTAATAATAATAAAATATAATAATAATAATAATAATATAATAATAATAATGAATAATAATAATAATATATATAATATATAATGATATACATAATAATAACGATAACAATAGACAAGTAACAAGAACAATGGATACCTAAGCAATGTATAATGATAAGTGATAAATGATAATGATAAGATAATGAATGCATGAAATATGATAATATATATAATATAATAATAATAATAATATATAATAATAATATAATAAAACATGATTAATGATAATGATAATGTGATAATGATAATGATATTATGATAATGATATGATAAATGATAATGATAATGATATAGGATTAATGATAATAATAATAAGTAATAATAATAATAATTAATAATAGATAATAAAGATAAATAATTAATGAATTAATATATATAATAATCAATAGATATAATAATAATAATAGTATAATATAATAATAATGATAATTTTCCCTTGATTATAATGCACTGGTCGTACGAAAATAAAAAATTCTGGCCATGGACTTTGTCCAGTTGTTTATACTAATTCTAGGTATGCTGATCCATAATCTGAGTTCGTAATTATGCTCTATCACATCCCATTTCAATTCAATCAGCAGCCCAATTTTTCATGGATTTTAACCCAAAGTTGGGTGTATTTGGACAATAGGTGTGTTATGAATATCATTGTAGTGTACATTTCGCAAATTTATTCATTATTATATATTACAAATCATTTTATGTACATCATGCGAAAATTTATGTAATTCATTTTTTCATTTGCAGGTTGTGATTTAACAATGGCTACAACATCCGGAAGAAGGAGATGCCGTAATGACACAGATATCCTCTGCTACATCTGTGGGAGCTTATCTTGCAGATCAAAGGCGCAACATTAATAGCTTTGTCAAGAGGGTGTATCTTGCCTAGCTTTAAAATAGGGCTGGAGACCAAGACAAATATTGGGCTGCCTCACAAGTGCTGGCAAGCGTGTGTTGACTTTGCGATAAATGGTACAAATGAAAAAGAATGCTAAGCTGATGATTTTGGCTGTGCAATGGTTTTGGTAGAGCAACAAACAAACCATGTTGGATGACTTCTCTTCTGCGCTTTCAATGTAAAAGGGTTTAATAATAAGACAAACAAACACACTTACAATAGTCCCAGATATCCCAGTCTTGCCAAACGACCAGATGAAGACTGTGAGGAAATACCTGTGCCTGTATGTTACTGAGGCTACCGGAGATTGATGTTGCTAAAAGTATAAGTTTGACTTCTTCTGCAGGTAGATGAAGGATGATGCTTTGACCGAATATACGCCATCTGTTGCAGATTCTGATACGAATTGACTCTGTTTAGTCAGCCTGAATTGAATGATCTGGTAAGAGATTTGTATTTGCCAGAAGCAGTCTGCTGAATTGTTGGCTTCAAGGCTGAAAGAGAAAGGAATACTCAGACCTGGCACTAGTGTCTCCTTTTATAATAAAGGAGACGCAGCACTGCTATAGTACTCCCATTCAGATAATCAACTTTTTTATAGTAATGATGTTGAAGGGTTTTTCTCAATATGAGACTGCTCGAATATGATTAAATTGAATGGAGACTTTTTATTGACAGTAGTAAAAGAAGTTTGAAATGTGTGTTACTGCACAATAGAAATATATATGGTTCAATCCCAATAGGACACTCTGTACAAATGAAAGAAGAGCATGCAAACATCAAGAAAATTCTGGATAGATTGAAATAACATCTTCATGAATGGTTAATTTGTGTGGATTTGAAAATGATTAATTTTCTGCTGGGGCAGCAAGGAAGTTACACCAAATACCCTTATTTCCCGTGCTACTGGGACAGTAGGGCTACATTAGAACACTGGGTGACAAAGACCTGGCCACCAAGAATCAGTTTGACGCCTGGTGACAAGAACATCAAGGATGAGCCTCTGTTGATAGAAATAAAATTGTATTTCCGATAATGCGCACATAAAACTCGGTAATATGTGTGTGTGTGTGTGGGTGTGTTGGAGTAGAGAGGAATTAGAGGAGTAGAGAAAGAATTGCTATTCGGATTATTGATTTGTGGAACAGAGCTACTGTGTATTTTGTTTGTGTGAGCACTAGAATGTTAATGACTAAATTTAAATTTGGGAAGGTTATTATTGTATGTGTGGTTGTAGCATATCGCCTTCTGAAAGGGATGGTGAGAAGAAAGGGATTCTTTGAAACGATCTGAGTGATGAATAATTATGTTACAAAAACTAAAGAATCATTTATGATATTTGAGGCCTAAATTTGTCGCATTAGGTTTCTTTGATCCACATTTGTCATGTGAATCAAAAATGAAAATGTTAAATGCTTTGAATCGAGAGACAGAATCTTCAAAGGAAAAATGAGAGGAAATAAATCAAATCGAAAAAAATCCCAGAAATTATTAACAACGAAATTGAACAATTCGTTTCTATCGAAATTAGGGGATTTTTCGAAAGATTTGACTCGAATGATTACATCTTTAAGACTGAAATGGCATAAAATGAAAGGTTTGTAAAAGGTCTAAAATTTGTAAATAAATTGAAAGTCGTAAATGATTGGGCTGAGAGAAGGCAGTCAAGCTTATAGAAGATTATAATTAATTACTTACAAAAAACAAGCAACGGAAACGGTATGTGTTTTAGGTTGTAGGTAATTACCACAGCAAATTTCCAGGTAATAAAGAAGCGCTATCTCAACGACAAACTTTTTAGT
>JABUQX010124988.1:42500-47500 GCA_015478945.1 Trachelipus rathkii
TCCAAAATGATACTCGAAATATGACCTGAATCAATAGGTCGATAGATCATAGGCGGGTGGATGGGTAGGGACTGCAGGGATGGGTGGTTTGATTTACTGATTTACTGCTTTAAAATCAGTAAACTATTACGCTTTACTGTGATATTTTATTCAAAGAACTTATTTTTATGTTATGTCAGGATAAAATTTTGTTATTTTTATGTTATGTTTGGTTAAAACTTTGTTATGTTTGCAATTATTCGTCTGGGATTATGATATTTAGACGAGGTTATGATGAATTTTTGTTAAATATTACGAAGTTGATGTAAAAAAATTTGTTACGTTAGCATTATATTTGTTGTCAGTATGATGCTTAGACATGGTTATGCTAAATTTTTGTTAAATATTACGATGTTAATGTAAAATTAACATTGATATGTTAGAGATATGCTTGAAAAAGTGTGAATAGGTTACGTTTTGTATGAAGTGTTATGTAGTTTACTGTTGTTAAGCGCGGGAGTTTGTTAATGTTAGTAGTTTATTCGTACGTATGGTGTGTTAGGTTTGTCGTTGTACATTATATTCTTAGTTCAGGCTATGTTATGTTAGCTTTATTAATGTAAAAAACGTTGTTACGTTAGCATATATTCGATGGTTAGTATATAAAGAACTTATTTTTGTGTTATGTTTATCCGAAATGATACTCGAGATGTGACATGAATCAATAGATCAATAGATCAAAAGGTCATGGAGGGAGGGGTGGGGATGGGTTGGTGGTTTGATTTACTGATTTACTGCTTTAAAATCAGTAAACTATTACAATTTACTATGATATTTTATTCAAAGAACTTATTTTTATGTTATGTTTGGTTAAAACTTTGTTATGTTTACAGTTATTCATTGGTCTGTATGATAATTAGACAAGGTTATGATAAATTTTTGTTAAATATTACTGTGTCAATGTAAAATTAACGTTAATTTGTTAGAGATATGCTTGGGAAAAGTATGAATAGGTTACGTTTTGTACGCAATGCTAGTTACTTTACTGGCGTTAAGTGTGGAACTTTGTTAATGTTAGTAGTTTATTCATGCGTAAGGTGTGTCAGGTTTTGTCATTGTACAATATATTCTTAGTTCTGGTCATGCTATGTTAGCTTTATTAATGTGAAAACAATGTTACGTTAGCATATATTCGTTGGTTAGTATATAAAGAACTTATTTTTGTACTATGTTATTGTTGTTGTTGTTGTTGTTGTTGTTGTTGTTGTTGTTGTTGTTGTTGTTGTTGTCTAACGAGAATATATACCCTTTTGAACTGATATGGTTCGTTCGTGCGTCGTATTCTTGTTTACTTTCTTCTGATTGGTTGAAAGAAAGAATCTCATTACATTTAAGGGTTGTTTACGCATACGATTTCCGTCAGTAGGACATTTTTCGCTGTACTGGTACGATGACATCTCCTCGCATCTCTACATCTGTTGTTGATATCTTCACGAGGAGCTTCGTTATTCCCAACGATGTGTCATTTATTTTAAGCAATGCTGTAATATGCTTGTATTCCATCCAGAGGTTCAAATAATAGACCTTTATTCATTTGTGTTGAAGAGTTCATCAAGATTATCAATATTGCAGCAGGATGGATAGAGGATAAATGTGTGTCATCTGATATATCGACTAGCAGTGAAATATCTAACTGGAAAGATAACGTGAGAGGTTCTAATAGAATAGACGTTGTGTTCTCGTCGTGTGACGATATTAAAACCCTTGATGTACGCAACTATTGGAAACCCATCGATTGTGTGACCTTCAGACATACGTGTATAGGTTTCACAGTTCGAACATCTGAAAATATTACAGCATTGCTTAAAATAAAAAACGAATTAACATCGCATCTTAACGATGTTGACATACTTGAGGACTTAATACTTATAGCACATGGTGTAATCTATGATATTTACACCAAAACATGTGGTTTCCCGTATAATGCAGTATACAGGAATGCTTTAATAACTATCAGCTTGGATGAATTTACTTCTCTCTTGTATGAGAGAATGAGTGCTGCTGAATCAAAATATGCTGAAAAATGGTTTAGTGCTGCTGAAGGCATTTATACTTACATCCTTTCAAAGGGTGTTGAATCTTTAGAGAGATATATAGAACGTACCCAACTTGAATCCTATGTTCTCTGATTAGATGAATTAATATATTTAAAATAAACTTATGTTTTTATGTATTTATATGTTTTTATGTATTTATATAACGCTCTTTTCAATGAAAATTATATGTTATAAAATGAAAACTTGTTTTACTTCCCTCGTATGTTCGCTTTATTGACTAAGTTGTTAATGATAGCTGTTTATTCGTCTGGTTGTTGTGTGCTAAGTATGTTATGTTCATAGTTTAGCTTTACAGAGGGTAAAACTTTACGTTGTTTGTCTTTACCCATTAGGTATTATGATGGTTAGGTACGGTTATGCTAAATTTTTTGTTAAATATTACTATGTTAATGTAAAATTAACATTGTCATGTTGGAGATATGTTTGATAAAGTGCGAATGGATTATGTTTTTGTGAGTCTTGTTAGTTACTTTTACTGTTGATAAGTTTGGACCTTTGTTAATGTTAGCAGTTTATTCTTGCTTAAGATGTGTCAGGCTTGTCGTAATATATTATATTCTTAGTTCTGGTAATGTTATGTTGGCTTTATTAATGTGAAAACTTTGTTACGTTAGCATACTTTCGCTGGTCTGTATGATAATTACACAAGGTTATGGTAAATTTTTGTTAAATATTACCATGTTAATGTAAAATTAACATTGTTATGTTAGAGACATGCTTGACCAAGTGTGAATAAGTTACGTTTTTGGATGTTATGTTAGTTACTTTACTGTTGTTAAGTATGGAACTTTGTTAATGTTAACCGTTTATTCCTGTTTAAGATGTGTTAGGTTTGTCATTGTGTATTATATTCATAGTTCAGATGATGCACCATGTTAGCTTTATTGATGTGGAAACCTTGTTACGTTAGAGTATATTCGTTGATCAGTATGATAATTAACCAATGTTGTGATAAATTTTTGCTAAATGTTACTGTGTCAGTGTAAGATTAACGTTAATATGGTAGAGATATCCTTGGAAAAGTAAGAATAGGTTACGTTTTGCATGCAGTGTTAGTTACTTTACTGGTGTTAAGTGTGGAACTTTGTTAATGTTAACAGTTTATTCGTGTGTAAGTTGTGTTAGGTTTGTCTTTGTACATTATTTTCTTAGTTCATGTTACGCCATGTTAGCTTTATTGATGTGGAAACCTTATTACGTTAGAGTATATTCGTTGATCAGTATGATAATTAACCAATGTTGTGATAAATTTTAGAATGATACTCGAAATGTGACTTGAATCAATAGATCAATAGATCAATAGATCAATAGATCACAACTGGACAGGAGGGTGGCTGGATGGTGGTTTGATTTACTGATTTAGGGTATGTAAAACGTTACAATTTTAGTAAAAAATTTGACTTGAATCAATAGATCAATAGATCAATAGATCAATAGATCAATAGATCAATAGATCAATAGATCACAACTGGACAGGAGGGTGGTTGGATGGTGGTTTGATTTACTGATTTACTGATTTAGGGTATGTAAAACGTTACAATTTTAGTAAAAATTTGACTTGAATCAATAGATCAATAGATCAATAGATCAATAGATTAATAGATCAATAGATCACGACTGGTCAGGAGGGAGGGTGGATGGTGGTTTGATTTACTGATTTACTGATTTAGGGTATGTAAAAACGTAAATTTGTAAGTTATAAACAAAAAGAATAAGAAATTTTATTTATTTATTTATTTATTTATTTATTTATTTATTTTTTATTTATTTTTTCTTGATGGTTCTGAAACCATTATTTTCGAAATCTACAGACCCAATAACATATATAAAGACACCAATATTGTATCATTACACAAATATTTAATAACTTGGCACCGCACCGGAGCCAGCACCGGTGCGGCTGTCAACTCCTACTCCTCTGAGTCAGACTCCTTTTTCATTCTTTCCTTCTTTATTCATCTTTCATCCTTCTTCATTCCTCCTTCGACCTCTGTTTTGCACTCTGTGCTCTTTTTTTTCAGTCAGGACCCCCTACGGAGGGGGGCCCTAGACACCCTATACGGTCTTATAACCATCATATTCGAGATCTACGGTCTCGATAACCTATATAAGCACACCAACATTGTTGTTATACGACTGTTTATTAACTCGGCACCGCAGTGGCTCCAGCACCGGTGCCGGAGCCAACTCCTCAGATTCCCAATACCAACTCTTTCTAGAAATTCAACTCTGAATCCTCTCACCAAATTTCAGCCTTATACGAACACTTCGATTTTTTAAGGGGGGTGGGGTCCCCCTTCGGGGGACCCTGGGACGTAACCTCGTCTACGATGAGGTTACCTCACCATCTAACCCCCCTCCAAATTTTAACCAGATACGATAACTCTAACCCATGTAAATATATATCGGAGCCATAGGCTGAGCTGGAGCCGGAGCCTAAAAATCATTTCATAATAATAATAATAATAAAAATAAGAATAAGAAAAAACTTCAGGGGCTGAACCAGATTCGTTCGCGCTGGCAGACAGAGAGGCATGCTTACGTTTCGGAGCCGGAGTCGGAGTTCGGAGGGAAACGATTCCTTACAGGAATCGTTTTTCGACTCAAAATCGATTCCCACGGGAATCGAATCTTCGACGTAATAAAATATGTGTGTGTGTGTGTGCGCGCGCTCGCGCGATAAAAAATAAAAATTAACATGACAAATCAATTACCTTCTCAAAAACATGTGTTCTTATCAGCTTACGCTGATAAGAACGAGCAACGCCCAGTGACATTTGTCGTCACTGAACTAGCCCCATCACTACTGAGGGTGATATAGATAAATATATATATATATATATATATATATATATATATATATATATATATATATATATATATATATATATATATATATATATA
>JABUQX010124989.1:0-10000 GCA_015478945.1 Trachelipus rathkii
ACACATTCACTATGACACTTACATTTACACATAGACACTTACATTTACACTTATACACACGTACAAACACACGACCAACCCTTTGGTCTTCCATGGGTCAATTTTGACCCACCCTAATTTTTGGCCATCCCTAATTTTTCGGCAGCCCTAATTTTTTCGACCAACCCTTTGGTCTTCCAGGGCAATTTTGAGAACCAAATTTTTTGGTCAACCCCTTTTGTATTCTACGGTACAATTTTGATGCCTCAGCTTTGATGCCTCAACTTTGATGCCCCAACTTTGATGCCTCAACTTTAATGCCCCAGCTTTGATGCCTCACCTTTGTTGATGGCTCAACTTTGATGGCTCAACTTTTATGGCTCAACTTTGATGGTGTCATCTTTGATGGTGCCTATATTGTTGGTTCAGCTTTGATGACTCAGATTTATTGATGGTTCAACTTTGATGGTTCCCAATCACCGTAAGGAGTATCTAGTGATGTTCTATTAGTGTTCTATGAGTATTCTATGAGTGCCAGGTGAGTGCCAGATGAGTGCCAAGTGAGTGCCAAGTGAGTGCCAATGAGTGCCAAGTGAGTGCCAATGAGTGCCAAGTGAGTGCCACATAGTGCAAGTGAGTGCCACATAGTGCCAACTGAGTGCCACTTTTTTTCAAGCCTTTTCTAGCCTCCCCTGAGCCTAGAATAGCCCTAATATGGTGTCTACCCCTAGGTAATAAGGTATGAGGATTCGATTGGTGTATATTACAATTGCTAGGATGCTTCCTACTATGAGTTTAGTCTTTTTCTATCACTTATAGTCTATATATATATATATATATATATATATATATATATAATATATATATATATATATATATATATATATTTATTATATAATATTAACTTTGCACACACACCTACACACATACACTATGACACTTATACACACATTCACTTTGACACTTATACACCTTGCCATAGGCACTTACACTCTCCATAGACACTTACACTAACCCATATACACTTACACTCTAACACCCACACACAACAGATACACTTACCACATTGACTCACACACTCGATATTTTGATGCCTCAACTTTGATGCCTCAATTTGATGCCTCAGCATTTAATGCCTCAACTTTGTTGGTTCAACTTTGAAGGTTCATCTTTGATACCATCTATTGATGACGTCATCTTTGATACCATCTATATTGATGATTCATCTTTGATGAATTCATCTTTGATAACTCTCTACCCTACATCCAAGAACAGAGTTAATATTAATGTCTTACCATAAGTCATAAGCTGAACACCAGGACGCAGCATGATCCCTCCGTCGAGAAGGCGACAACACCCGCGCCCGCAGGTTGCGTCCCGACCGGGTCCTGCGCCCGCCGCGTGCGCCCGCAGGCGCCATATTCCCCGCGTACCCGCCCGCCGCGTGCGCCCGCAGGCGCATAATTCCGCCCGAGATGAAATATTATATATACCATGAGTCATTCATTTTTATTTCATTCTTAAACATTTTTATTAAAAATTTTTGCAAACCTAAAACTATGAGTCATTCATTTTACTTAATACTTTTTAATTTATAAATTTTTAAAAAATTGTATTATGTAAGAAGAAAAAAAACCAGAGTGTCTGATATATATAAGCATTTTATTTTACTACAATTGTACGAAATTTTGTATTAAAAACATTAACATTACATACCTTAAAGCAGTAAAATTAGTAAATCAATAGAGGTTGTTTACCTAACACCTAAGCGGGTTCTATGCCTTTTTGTTTTACTCCTTTACTATTTAACATCCATGTTTTACTGCTTTAACTCCTATGTTTTACTGCTTTTAATCACATATTTTTATTAAATTACATACCTTAAAGCAGTAAATTCAGTAATCAATAGAGGTGTTACATAGCAAACAAGGGATTAGTATGCTTTTTGTTTTACTGTTTACTGCTTTATACTCATGTTTTACTGCTTTAAATCATATGTTTTTACCGCTTTAACTCACATATTTATTAAAAATACATACCTTAAAGCAGTAAATCAGTAAATCAATAGAGGTGTTACATAGGACAACAAGGGGATTAGTGTGCTTTTGTTTTTAATGTTTTACTGCTTTAACTCAAATGTTTCCTGCTTTAACTCATATGTTTTAAAGCAGTAAATCACTTAGTTTTAGTTATAATTACATACCTTAAAGCAGTAAATCAGTAAATCAATAGAGGTGTTACATAGCAACAAGGGGATTAGTATGCTTTTGTTTTACTGTTTTACTGCTTTAACTCATGTTTTACTGCTTTAACTCATGTTTTTTACTGCTTTAACTCATATATTTATTAACATTACATTCCTTAAAGCAAAAAAATCCTAAAATTTAAAAAATTTCAAAAATTAGAAAAAGGGTTGGGGTTTTTTAACAAAAAAAATAGCAACAGGGGATTAGTATGCTTTTGTTTTACTGTTTTACTGCTTTAACTCATATGTTTTACTGCTTTAACTCATGTTTTACTGCTTTAACTCATATGTTTTACTGCTTTAACTCATATGTTTTACGGCTTTAACTCATATATTTATTAACATTATGTTTTTTATTTTGTTTTAATACTTTTTATTTATTTTATTATTATTTTTATTTATTTTTATTATTATTTTTATTATTTTATTTTTATTATTATTATACTTAGTGTTATTTACTTCATGCCTATTGTTATTATTATTTATGAACATACAGCACAACGTCACACACACACATAACACACACACAATACACACACACCACACACATACAGAGATTCACTTTACACATATTTATTTTTTCATTTTATTTTTATTTTTATTATTATACTTAGTGTTATTTACTTCAAGCCTATTGTTATTATTATTTAGAACACACATACACACACACACACACACACTCACTTACACACATAACGTATAATTTATTAAAACATTTTATGTTTTAATTAAACACGTACATTTATATTACTCATTCAAATATAACTAAAATTATTTCAAAGTTTCTTAAAACTTCTATAATAAATCAATCATTATCTTTGAACAAAGAATTTATTATTAACTGTTAATACTTTTTGTTTATAAATTTTATAACTATCAAGTTTTATAATAACTTTTACTAAAATTTTATGAAATTTTATTAAAAACATATATTTTACGTACCTTAAAGCAATAAATCAGTAAATCAGTAAGGCAAGCCCCTAGCACCCCTCTACACCAAGCTATGCCCCGTTTTGTTCTATTGACTTACTGCTTTACATCATCTTTAGCCATGTAATAAGTATAAAAATAACAAAATAAGTTCTTCTCTGCTAACATAACATGTATTTTATTAAAATCATTCTAAGTTTTTATTTAAAAATAACAATTATTCACTTACATTTATATTATTCGCTCGATGTTAACTAAAAATATTTCAAAGTTTTTTAAATAATTCGGATTTTCTTTATTATTATTATTATTATCTATGTACATTGACAATCCATCACGAGAAAACACAACAACCCGCACTCCTTACAGATACGAAACTGACATCTCTCTGTAAAATGTGTTGAAATAACTACTTCTGTAGGCCTAAATTTAGGATAATCCTTTTTGTATCCCGGGGCGATTTAAGGCCTAATTCCCGGTCAAAATATATTTTCAAACTGACCTTTTTTCTGTAAAAATGCGGTGCAATAACTACGTTAGGCCTAAATTTAGGCTAAATTTAGGATAAGCCTTTTTGTATCCCAGGCTGATTTAAGCCTAATACCAGGTTAAGGTAATTCCAGTATAAACAAGAATCATTGTTATTATTATTATTTTTATAAATATATTTTTAAACTGAAACATGCTAGGATCGGTAAGATCCTTTAAGAAGGTAAGAAGGAAATGTTTTCCTTACTTGTGATTGGTCGGAGTAATCCTTATCTCTATATGACCTCGTATGTGATTGGTCGAGAATTATTTTATCGTCTTTTGAAAATTAACTTTGTTCTTTAAACTTGTATTTGAGCAGGTGTGTTTTATTATCTTTTAGACCCCAACTCATTTTAAAATCATAGTCATTTTAGCTGTTAAGCGGTGCACAAGTTATCTGATTTGTATTAAAAGTGTTTTATTTTTACTAAGTGTATATCATATTTATAATAATTACTTACATTGAGGAATAATTATTAATTTCACTAGAATAGATAATAATTAATTCACTAGATTTATAGTAGATCACGTGAAGCAAAACGCAAGAGCGCCGCAAGCGCGACCCGGTGCGGAACCGACGCATGAACCCGCCGGCGTAATATTACTACGCGGTCGCGAAAATATTTTCTTTATGATACGCCGTTGTAAACTTTCATTACATCATTTTTGTATTTTCAAGTATGTATAATATTAGTTTGTGTACTGTATCAAGGTATATTTACGAACCTTATAACATGTGTTCAAGCGCATTAGTTTATTTAAAGTCCTGGTATATCAGTGTTTATTACAAACCAAGGGAGATATTCTCGATGATATAGAAGAGGTATGAACTTACATACTTCGATGTAATTTTGAAGTATAATGATATGATACCAATACTGGAAATCCATAAAGAGAAATTACGGTTTGTACAATGAGGGGAAGTTTATTATGCATGTACACGCATTGTGTATTTAATTAATTAATATAGTAATTATGTAATAATATTTTAGATTAAACAACTTTTTTCATAACTTATACATAGAGAAGATTAAAACCGTAAAGACATACCTTGAAAAGGGAGGGAATGGGATAACTTCTATACATTAACTCTACGTCGTATATAGGTGTAACTTTAAGGCATATAAAACTTGTTTTACATTCCTTAAAGTAATAAGATCTTAAAGGCATACCACAAAGAGGAACATGGCCTACGTCACAGCCGGAGTATTTGTTCTATTTCCCTCAAGGAATTATAACTTTAGGATAAATAAAACAAACTGCTTTTCTACAAAACAAAATGTTCTTTTCAAAACTAAATGTTTTTCAAGAAACTTTACCAGTGAAATGGTATTTTCTATAAATAAAATTAAAAATGTTCAAGTAAGAAATAAAATGAACGATTCATAATATAGGAAACGGTATATTTGAAAATACAAAAATGATGTAATGAAAGTTTACAACGGCGTATCATAAAGAAAATATTTTCGCGACCGCGTAGTAATATTACGCCGGCGGGTTCATGCGTCGGTTCCGCACCGGGTCGCGCTTGCGGGCGCTCTTGCGTTTTGCTTCACGTGATCTACTATAAATCTAGTGAATTAATTATTATCTATTCTAGGGAAATTAATAATTATTCCTCAATGTAAGTATTTATTATAAATATGATATACACTTAGTAAAAATAAAACACTTTTAATACAAATCAGATAACTTGTGCACCGCTTAACAGCTAAAATGACTATGATTTTAAAATGAGTTGGGGTCTAAAAGATAATAAAACACACCTGCTCAAATACAAGTTTACAAAAAGGCGATAAAATAATTCTCGACCAATCACATGTGCGGTCATATAGAGATAAGGAATTACTCCGACCAATCACAAGTAAGGAAAACATTTCCCTTCTTACATTGCTTAAGGATCTTAACCTTGATCCAGCATGTTCAGTTTTGAAAATATATTATAAAAATAAATATAATAACAATGTTCTTTGTCCTATACTGACTTAACTTTTGACCTGGTATTAGGCTTAAATCAGCCTGGGTTGCAAAAAGGCTTATCCTAAATTTTGGCCTAAATTTAGGCCCTAACGTAGTTATTGCACCACTTTTAACAGAAAAAGGTCAGTTTGAAATATATTTTGACCGGGAATTAGGCCTAAATCGCCCCGGGATACAAAAGGCTTATCCTAAATTTAGGCTTAAAGTAGTTATTTCAACACATTTTTCAGAAGAGGTTAGTTTCGTATCTGTAAGGAGTGCGGGGTTTGTTGTGTTTTCTCGTGATGGATTGTCAATGTACTATAGATTAATAATAATAATAATAATAAAGAAAAAATCCGAATTATTTAAAAAACTTTGAAATATTTTTAGTTAAAAATCGAGCAAATAATATAAATGTAAAATTGAATAATTGTTATTTTTAAATAAAACTTAGAATGATTTTAATAAAATTCATGTTATGTTAGCAGAGAAAGAACTTATTTTGTTATTTTTATACTTATTACATGGCTAATATGATGTGAAGCAGTAAGTCAATAGAACAAAACGTGGCATAGCTTGGTGTAGAGGGGTTCCTAAGGGCTGGCCTTACTGATTTACTGATTTATTGCTTTAAAGGTACGTAAAATATATGTTTTTAATAAAATTTCATAAATTTTTAGTAAAAGTTATTATAAAACTTGATAGTTATAAAAATTTATAAACAAAAAAAGTATTAACATTTAATAATAAATTCTTTGTTCAAAGATAAATGATTGATTTATTATAGAAGTTTTAAGGAACTTTGAAATAATTTTAGTTATATTTGAATGAGTAATATAATTGTACCGTATTTAATTAAAACATAAAATGTTTTTAATAAATTATACGTTATGTGTGTTAAGATGAGTGTGGTTGTGTGTGGTTGTATGTGTGTGTGTGCTGTGTATGGTGTGGGTTCTAAATAATAATAACACAATAGGCTTGAAGTAAATAACACTAAGTATAATAATAAAAAATAAAATGTTTTAATAAATTATAAGCACTTTATATGTGTAAGTGAGTGTGCGTGTGTGTGTGTGTGTGTGTGTTGTGTGGTGTGTGTGTGTGTGGTTGTGTGTGTGTATTGTGTGTGTGTGCGTTGTGTGTAATGTGTGGTTCTAATATAATAATAACAATAGGGCAATGAAGTAAATAACACTAAGTATAAATAATATAAAAATAAAATAATAAATAATATAAAATTAAAATAAAAAATAATAATAAATAAATAAAGTATTAAAACAAAATAAAAAACATAATGTTAATAAATATATGAGTTAAAGCAGTAAAACATATGAGTTAAAGCCGTAAAACATATGAGTTAAAGCTGTAAAACAGGAAGTTAAAGCAGTAAAACATGAAGTTAGTCAGTAAAACAGTAAAAAAAGCATACTAAATCCTTGTTGCTATGTTAACACCTCTATTGATTACTGATTTAGCTGTTTTAAGGCATGTATATGTTAATAAATTATATTGACTAAATCTTTCGATATATATAAATACTGAAGCAATAAAATATGAGAGTAAACCAGAAAAACAGTAAAAAAATCAAAAGCATACTAATCCCTTGTTGCTATGTAAAACCTCTATTGATTTACTGATTTAAGGTTGTTTTAAGGTATGTAATTTTAATAAATATATGAGTTAAGCAGTAAAACATATGAGTTAAAGCGTAAATACAGTAAAACAAAGCAACACTAATCCCTTGTTGCTTTGTAACATCCTCTATTTGATTTACTGATTTACTGCTTTAAAGGTATGTAATTTTAATAAATATGTGGAGTTAAAGCAGTAAAACATATTGATTTAAAGCAGTAAAACATGGAGTTAAAGCAGTAAAACAGTAAAACAAAAGCATACTAATCCACCTGTTGCTAATGTAAAGCACTCTTATTGATTTACTGGATTTACTGCTTTAAGGTAATGTAATTTAATAAATATGTGAGTTGTAAAGAGTAACACATATGAGTTAAAGCAGTAAAACATATGAGTTTAAAGCAGTAAAGCAGTAAAACAAAAGCATACTAACCGCCCTTAGGTGTTAGGTAACACCTCTAATTGATTTACTGATTTACTGCCTTAAGGTATTTAATAAAAATGTTTTTAATAAAAATTTTTAACTTTTATAAATAAAATGTTTATATATCAGACACTCTGGTTTTTTCTTCTTACATACAATTTTAAAAAAATTATAAATTAAAAAGTATTAAGTAAAATATAAAAGATGTCTGTAATGAGTTACAGTTTTAGGTTTGCGAAAATGTTTTTTAATAAAAATGTTTAGTATGAAATAAAAAATGAATGAACTCATAGTATATATATATTTTTTTCATTCGGGCGGGAATATATTTTGCGCCTGCGGGCGCACGCGGCGGCGGTACGCGGGGATATGGCGCCTGCGGGCGCCCGCGGCGGCGGTTACGCGCCGGCTGGCGGGACGTCGGGCGGGACGCACCTGCGGGTGCGGGGTTGGTTGTCAGCCTTCGCGCGGAGGGCGCATGCGGCGCCTTGGTGGTCAGTTTATGAACTATTGTAAGACATTAATATTAACTCTGTTCTTTGATGTAGGGTAGAGATGAGCCATCAAAGATGATTTCATCAAAGATGAATCATCAATATAGATGGTATCAAAGATGACGTCATCAAAGATGATCCTCAAGATGAACCTTCAAGTTGATACATCAAATTGCCTGGGCATTAATGCTGAGGCTATTCAAGTTGAGGCATGCAAAGTTTGAGGCTATCAAAAATATCCGATGTGTGAAGTGTAAATATTCGTTGTATTTTGTTGTAAGAATGATTTTATGTGTTATGGGTTAGATGTAAGTGTCTATGGAGAGTGTAAGTGCTTATAAGTGTCATAGTGTGTATAAGTGTCATAGTGAATGTGTGTATAAGTGTCATAGTGTATGTGTGTAGGTGTGTGTGTGTGAAAAAAATATATATATATATATATATATATATATATATATATATATATATATATATATATATATATATATATATATATATATATATATATATATATTATATTATATATATATATATATAGGCTTATATGTAGTTAGGAAAAGACTAACTCATAGTAGGAAGCAATCCTTGCAACTTGGTAATATACACCAATCGCTTCCTTATTCCGTTTTTCGTGGGGGTAGACACCATATTAGGCTATTCTTAGCCTCAGGGGAAGGTCTAGAAAAGCTTGATAAAAGTGCTACTCCGTTGGCAGCTATGTGGCTACTTCACTTTGTGCACTATGTGGCCACTCACTTGGCACTCATTGGCACTTCACTTGGCATTCATTGGCACTCATTGGCACTCACTTGGCACTCATCTGGCACTCACACTGGCATCATAGATACTCATAAAGAACACTAATAGAACTCACTAGATAACTCCTTAAGGTGATTGGGAGCCATCAAAATGTTGATATGTCACTCAACCGGAGTTATCAAAGATGAACCAACTCTCTATACCTTACATAAAATCACCTCAACTTGGCCATAAGTTGCCATCAAATTTGAGCCATCAACAAAGGTGAGGCATCAAAGCTGGGGCAATAAAGTTGAGGCATCAAAAGTTGGGCATCAAAGTTGAGGCATGCAAAGCTGAGGCATCCAGCTGAGGCATCAAAATTGTACCGTAGAATACAAAAGGGTTGACCGAAAAATTTAGGATAAAAATTGAGCCATGGAAGACCAAAGGGTTGGCCGAAAAATTAGGGCTGCGCGAACAAATGTAGGGGATGGCGCAAAATTAGGGTGGGTCAAATTGACGCCCATGGAAACAAGGGTTGGCAGTGTGTTTGTACGTGTGTATAAGTGTAAATGTAAGTGTCTATGTGTAAATGTAAGTGTCATAGTGAATGTGTGTATAAGTGTAAGTGTGTGTGTGTGTGTGTTGTTTGTGTCAAGAGAATAGCGTGTGCGTGTGTGGTGTGTGTGTGTTGTGTGTGTGTGTGTAGGTGTTCAAGTTGGATAGATCATACATGCGCTTCAAGTTAGGAACGAATTTGTGAAGCGGGATGGGACACGAGTGGCAAAAATTGGCGGTGGGCCAAAATTGACCCCATGTATATGGCAAGGTTCAAGGCGCGAAATATCATGGTCAAACAAAGTTTAAGACTATCAAAAAGGGCTAAGCCCCTAAAGGAAGGACAAAAAATTACCGTGGGTCAAAATTGACCCATGGTATCTGTCAAGCTTTGGAGAAAAGGTCAAGGACAAAAAAGGTAAAGACATCAAAAAAAGGGCTAAGCCCCTAAAGGGTGGCCAAAAATTAGGGTGGGCCAAAATTAACCCAAGGAAGACCCCA
>JABUQX010124989.1:15000-36398 GCA_015478945.1 Trachelipus rathkii
AGACTTGCAAATAAATCAGTTGAATGTTAATAAGATGTATATCAACATATCTGGAAGCAAATGAAGGAAGCCTTTGTTAATAGTGTAAGAGAAGTATGTGATTAAGCTATAGTACTAAGTAAGAATGTCAATTGTGAGTGGTGGAATGAAGGGAGATGCAAGCTGTTAAAAGTAAAATAGAGGCATGTATGTATGTAATTAAAGATAATGATGAAGTCTCAAAAAAAAGGTGTACAAAAATATATAAGGAGAAAAAAGGGAAGAAGTTTGGAAGGAGGGAATAGGAAGGGGAAATAGGAAGCTCTTCTGGAAGCAAGTACTCAAAGGTTAAGAAAGAGAGTAACGGGATTCTTCATAGAATAATGAATAGGGATGATACTTTCGTGTGGAGGCAGCGCTTCGAAAGTCTACATAAAATTGGCAGTAACAAAAAGGTGATAGTGAATATGTGTAGGTTTGATAGTGTAAGAAGAAATAGTTATTTTTGGGATGATTTAATTAGTAGGAAGGAGGTAATAAGCAGATTGAGAAAGTTAAAATACGGCAATAAATCTTTACATTGAAACAAATAATTGAGAAGATGAGAGAGAGATGAAGAATAAATTGTATTTAAGTTTTATGGACTTGCAACAGTCAGATGATTGATTAATAGGGAAGTTCTGTGGCAGGTGTTAGTGATATATATTTGAATGAAAGCGAATGGATTAATATTAATAGTAGAGTGTGGCAGGGACGTGTTATATATCTTTGGCTATTTAAATTGTAAGTGGATGGGGTGATAAAAGAACTAGAGGTAGAGGTGGTAGGGGAAGATGTTAGACTGATGGAGAATGGAAGATAGTGGTTGGTACAATGCTTATTGGACGCTTATGATTTGGTTTTGAGTGATGAATCTGAAGAGAGTTTAAGCTGATTGGTAGTGGGGTTTGGCAGGATGTATAAAAGGAGAGGTTTGAAAGTAAATGTAGATAAATGTAAAGTGATGATAGTGAGTGAGGAGAACCCTCGGTGTGAAAGCGTGTTGGATGGAGAGTAATTAGAACAAGTATCTGAGTTTAAATATTTAGACTATATGTTGGATGAAAAAGTAATGGATGATACAGAATGTAGTTTGAAATCTATGAATAGTGTGAAGGTGGCTGATGCGATTAAATCCTTGCAACTAAATCTTGAGTGCTCTAGGGTTTTGCATGAGGGTAAGATTGTTACCGATGTTATTGTATTGTAATGAACCTGTGGCGTGGATCTATGGTTATAGATCTAGGTACAATCTGTTCAGATTGATAATTTTTGGGTCGTGTTAGGTATGAGAAGAATTAATAAAATGAGGATCGAGCATGTTAGCGAGTTGTATGATGTGAAGGAAGGCTTAAATGAGAGAATAACAGAGTGTGTATTAAGATTGTTTGATAATATTGAAAGGATGGATGAAAGTTAGTTGGTTAACCAGACATATTGTGGTGAGTGTACTGGCAATCGACCGGCAGGGAGACATAAAAAAAGTGGACTGAATCAGTAAAGGAATGTCTGAAAGAAAGAAATGAATTTCCCTTTTAAAAAGTTTGGTTCAATCAGAGAGATAAATGTGAATTTAGCTTTCGTTATTATTATTATTATTATTATTATTATTATTATTATTATTATTATTATTTTATTATTATTATTATTATTATTATTGCGAAAATTTAATATCCCCCATTTAAAAAAGATTTCGTTCAATCAGAAATAAATGTGAATTTAGCTTTCGTCGTTATTAATTTTCTTTATCATCAAGAAGATCCTGTATTCACCTACTTTTAAATATACTGTACATAGAGAATTTTTTTATTAATTTTATTGTTCTCCCAGTTTGAAAGTAATAGGAGAGTAAGGCAAACAATTTTTTTAATTTTTGGGTTGTTAAGTAGAAACATGACTAGGCTAACTATAATATTGATTTGATTTCTTTTTGGAAATGCTATTTTATGTTGGATTATTTTTTGATTCATTTTTATTATTTTCTTAGTCTTTAGCGTTGCATGCAGTGAAATCTATCTGTGACCTGTAGGCTGTAGAATAAAAGCCAGATCTAAGAAAAGCGTTATAGACTCGAAATATATAGTATATAATATATAGTATAATATATATATAATATATATATATATATAATATATATGTAATATATATCTATATATATATTATATATATATATTTATATATATATATATAATATATTATATATAATATATTATATAATAGTATACTATATATATGTATAAAATCAAACTCATATATATGAATAAAACGATGAAAATTAAAATAACAAAATATAATGTTGGCATATCCTCTTTATTCTTAATATATAACTAGATTGAAATTTGAATAGAGCAGTGTATTTCAACCTAATTTTGTTCATTGAGAATAATAATCCTCACTTAAATCTAAATTTATAACATTTATAGAAAAGGAATTATTTTAATTGACCAACATTCTAGCAGAATAGAATTTATCGGTTTGTATTTGGCCTCTCTCATAATATAAATTATTTCATAGCGAATTACAAAATAGTGAATTCAGTCGAGTGATCATCGTCTCCCGCGTTAGAAATGATAGAGAGAATCTTCCTGTTTTGATATTGTTCGAAAATGCTTTCGTTGTCGTTAAATTGGTTTCTAGGACGGTTAAGCACTCATTTTGTATTTTTAGAAAAGCTTGCCTATTTTCTCTAATTCTGGAAATTATTGACTTGATAAGAGATAGTTGTTGTTATTGTTATTTTCAAAAGAATATTACTGACGAATTATTATAGAAAATAGAGAGAAGCATAGCCATTGGTCGCAGAACAATATATATATAATATATAATAGAGTATATTAATAATATATAATGTATAATATATATAGTATATATATATAGTATAATATATATATATATATTATAAATATAATATAATATATACTATATATAATTAGTCAAAACTAGTGATATATATATATATATATATATATACAATATACTATAATATATAATATATATATTATATATAATATATAATGATTATTATAATATATATTTATATATTATATATATAACTATATGTATATATATATAAATTATATATATATATAATATAATAAAATATATATAAATATACTAATAATTATATATAAATAATATATATATATAATATATAGTTTATATATATATACTATATATATTAGTTATTATATATATAATTAATATATATGTTTATAAATATATAACTTATATATATATATATATATACTATAGAATTATATCTATTTTAGGTTTGATTCTGTACGATTATATTTATATCAACCGTTAGGTCAACTGTCGTTAACCGTCTATATTTAGTCTCACTTGATATAATATAATAATATATAGATTAATATTGAGTATATATGATATATGTAAGATAACCAATATACTATTAAATATATTAAATTATATAATATACTAATATACTATATAATATATAATATTGAATTTTATATATAGATATAATAATATAAATATTATATAACATTATATATATATATAAATTATATAATTTATAAAGTATATATATATAGCTAATAATAATATATATATATATATATCATATTGAGTATTATATGATTAATAATAAATAATTGCTAATTAATGGATATAACTATATAGGTATAAATATGAATAGCTATTTTAATATTAATAATTATATGATTATTATTAATTTAATATATAATTATTAATAATATATATAATAAATATTAATATTAATATATATAAAATATATATATAAATATATATATTATTATATATATAATAATAATTAATATATATATAATTATGATATATATAATATAATATATATACTTCCTTTTATGAGAATAGATTCGAGGATAGAAATCTTTATTGAGTATATCACTATTTGAGGTCAGTCGAGACAATTTTGGCTGACTGATATTAACTAAGCTTCCTAGGTTACGTATTTGGAACGTAGAGCAAATTAAATATTATCCATTATAATAATAGTATCTTGCCAAATTGATACAAGTTCGTTTCAGAAACGTGAAATCACAGTGTAGACCTATATGTTAAATATAAAGTAGGATAGAATATGAGTAGAGACCGTTTATTGAGTATTGAGTCATGATAGTATGAAAACTTGAGGAGAATGAAGAGACCTTTGTAATAAGAATAACAATTATCTGATGGAGGTCAATGGGTATTGATATTTATCAATATAAGCATCAAAATAATAATGAGTGAAGCAGATATGGGAAAGTGGATTCAGAATCTATAAATAAGTGGGGAATTTTAAAAAGTAGTGTTATATAGTGCATGAGGATTGTGTGAGTTATGTGTTATCGCAAAAGGACTACTTCTTTGAAGATGAATGTGGTTATGGGTGTAATGCAGTCTAACCTAACTTCGGGTTTAGCTGAATAGCACATATTCTTATGGCTCACTATCTAAAGATCTACTGACGTAAGCTAAAATTAATAGTTGTAAGTTCGGACGAAACTGATGGAGGAATTCTCACACCTTGTATGTCAAATTGTGAAGGTGATTGGTAGGTCTACGGAGAGAGAGAGGAAGAGCTTTAAATTTCTTGTCCACTGATTTTTAACTGGTAAGGGACGTTTTTGCTAACCTTTTCACAGTAAGTTTCATTTTGTTTTTGGGATGAAAAGTCTGCAAGTTTTTCAATGAACTGCTGAAGTCAGAATACACTCGTATGATGTGGAACTGACCAAACTTTAGAAACAGAAATTCTTGAAAGATGAGAATAAAATTGAGCTAGTATAATGATACTCCACTTAGTTATTATTAAAGTCTACTGGGGTCAGAGTATGTGAGATAGTGAGGATTGTTAAAACTGCTTTAGCACCTACTCCTTTTTCAGATATGGTTCCGTCTGTGATGCTTTGAATAAAGCAAACACGATCAATTGAATAAGACTTATGAGAATCCTTATATCTGCATTAATGCTCCATCTCCCCTTCCTTACGTAAGGGATAACCCGTAAGACGGTTTAGAGACGTTGAGAGGCAATAAGGCACACACCCACATTACAAACAGTACACGCACACGTCCTCGCTTATATCTACGTGGATTCATCTTGTTTCTCCACCCATTAATATAAATATATATATAGCTATAAATATATATTGATTATATATATATATATATACTTATATTATTATAATATATATATATATATTATCATAATATTATATTATATTATATACTAGATTTATTATATTATATATATAAATATTACTATTATCATAGTATATATATTGATCTATATTATTAGTAGTATATACTAGGTATGGTTAATTACTATATTTATTTATGTTTTAAGTTTATTTATATTATTAATATTTTTGGATACATCACGTCTGTGTGTGGTTTGCGTGTATGCAGGTGTGTGCCTGTGTGTGCCTGTGTTTGTGTGTGAATAATAATGAGAGGTTTTGAAGTGAATGATTATGAGGCAATATAAAAAGCGATTTCGGGAAACGGTAACGAGTTTTCCCGGCAGTTGTAGAAACGTTCAAAAGAAATTATCAAACGGAAGTTTGTTCATTAAGTGGAAATCCGCGGTATCCTGTCTCATTTTCATTTTGAGGATGTGACGCTATTCAGCAAACTTGTTTTAATGTGATTGAAGCTTAGCTTCAATTAATTTTTGTAATGTTCTTTTCAATGATAGAAAGTATTTATATTTTATGGATATTTATATATAATTTAATTTAATATTATTATTTGTATTTATTCATTTTTTTTTTATTTTCTTTCTGAGTATAGTTGGTTGGGATTTATGTCTAGTCGAGTGTTTATGAATTCTGGATATTGACTTATTTCATTGAACTTAATTTACTTATTGAAAACCATTGATAACGAAAAGCAGGTAAATTTTAATAAGCGCTTTCAAAGCTGTTTCTTTCTCTTCAGGCTTTATAAGATGAAAAATAAAATAATTTAGTAAATGGAGATTTGCTAGAAAATAATGCTAGTTACTGAATTTCGCCTACTTCTAATCAACAACAGCAAATGATGCGTACTTACCACTCCGTTAAAGCACATGATCAGTTAAATCATTTGTTGTTTATGTAATTATTCATTTAATCTTAGTACACTGTTTTTTTCTTTTTAATTAGTATTTATGGATTAGCGTAGGGAATAAAAGGGAACAAAGCATGAAATATAACTATATATATAACTATACTCATATGCGTTATATATATAGTTAGTATTATATATATAATAATGATTATATATTAATATAGTTAATATTTATGAGGATGATAGTTATATATATTTATTATATTTTATTATATTTAGTATATTTAAGCTATAGTAGTAGTTATATTATATAATTATATATCTTTAACAACGCCAGAAAAGGACTTTTGGTCTCTGGTCATTACTATTCGCGGAGCCGGATTAATTCCTCCTCATTTGTGGAAAGCATACCACTAAAGGTACTCATTAAAGTCTGAGTGGACGAAGCTAGAGTGTAATATGAGAATACTCATCATTCATTCTCGCTCCCAACTCCACGTCCTCTAACCATGGGCCCATCGGCTTTGCTAGGCGAGTTGCCCTGCTCTACTGAGCTTAGGGACGCTCTATTCGCCAATACTAAACACTGACACACACGCATATATATCTATAGTATAAATATTAAAATTCTATATTTATATATTATATATATATTACTATATATATGATATATTACTATATTATATATATATTATTATTTTATATATATATATCTATTTTATATACATATTATATTACTATATATTATATATATATAAGTATATATTATTTAACTGGAGGAGCTATGTATCCATAGTCCATATTATATTATTATTATATCATATTATATAACCTAATGCTAGTATTTTTTTATCTAGGTATTAGTGGATTACCGGTTAGCTTATTAGCTTTATTGGTATATATAGGCAATATAGGATATATCTACATATAGTGTATTTAGAATTACTATATGATATACTCATCTGACTATATAATATACTCCAACCTATAATTATATACATGTATATATTATATTCTACTTACTATCTTCATATTATATATTTAGTATTATGTTATATATAATAAATTAATGTATATTTGGCATACCTTTGAAGAAATGTTACTGTAGCCTATATGACTGTTTAAGGTGTGCCACTGCAGTTTTTAAATTGGGTTTAGCTGAACATTTGTCAAATTTTACACGCGAGTGAAAAAGCATGTGGAGCCCCAGCAGAAAATCATTTCCAACTGAAATACTAACAGTTTTTTTCGTTCTCTCCTAGGTGCTCCGGTCTCTGTCGAATAAACGACTTTCATTAAGCCGCACGCTATTACTTTTTGATTGGGATTTTTTCCCATGGGGCTTATTTCGTCTTTTCTTTTAATTTCTATCCATTATTTATCTAATGCTCTTTTTTTGATGCTTTCGGCTATTTTTCTTATACGCTGTCATGTGTATTTTTTTCTGTGCACCCTTAACTTGACGAATCATCTAATTGCAATCGTCCAATAAGTTTCATTTCCCATCTATACCCTCGCTGGAGTTCTCCTTATTCAAAGCGTCTTTCAAAAATCTGCTTCAACTCAGCTGAACAATCAATCATTGCAATCAGAGTCTTACTTCTCTGTTTTGTGCTTCTAGTCTTTTGAAAGCTTATGTAAATTCAATCGTGCTTATTGGGTTTGCATGTTTTGTGGTGCACTGAACGTGCTTCTATCTGGCGATTCAGATTCTATATTTGTACCTCGTAAGAAATTACAATCTTCGTTGAATAGCACCACAAGTGCAGGAGACCCTGGTTGGATCACATTTGTCAGGAGTTATATCGCCTCCTCCCTAGTAGGTATATTCCTCTTTGTCTCTCTTTCATTGTCTCCTAATATCAGCTCCAGCTCCTTGTAGGCTGACTAACTTCTATTTCCCTTTACCCGCTTCTGCTGGGAATAAAATGTGTACTCCACTCTGCCTCCTTGTTTTCTATCTAATGTTTATTTCTCCACGCCTTTTACTTATTTACTCATCACCTTGCCCATAACGCCCCCCACTATCATTCAGCTTTTAAACTCCTTTTCTCATTACTACTTCTCTTGGACTATCTAAAACGAGCATTTATCTTATTGAAAAAGTAACTGTATTAGTTGGTTTTGATCGTCAAGAGCAGGATCGGCAATTTTAGTGAATTTCTTTTTGATATTTTTACAAAAAGACATTTTGGTGATTTTTTTGCTTTTTTTTGATATTTTTGATTTTTTGGATTCGTATCGTCACGCGAAATTTTAATTTTGCAAGTTTACAAATTATAATTCGCGTGACGTTACGAATCTGAAAAAGTATAGAAAAAATAAAAAAAATCAGAAATAATCAAAAATAAATAAAATTTGATTTTTTTGAAAAAATTCAAAAAAATCACTAAATATTGGCCCTCCCTGTTCAAGAGTCGTACCAAATATCTTTGAACAGTCATTCAATCTAGCTTTCAAAATGCAATAAAGTAAATCTTGTTTTCTTTTAATAATAGGTCAGAGTGTCTAAAGCTGACATCATGTAACTCGAGAATGGCAAGCACCTACAGTAAAAACAAATTATATATTTGGAATCAGCGGAAAATTTAAGGAGGGTTTTAATTTTTTTTTTAATGTATTTCGTAGGAAATATTAATCAATAAAAATTATTATTCCAATTTAGGGGGCTCGAGCTGACGGGAGACATTTTAGAGGGGAGACCGAAAGTTCCCTCCGTCGTCCCACTCGGGAGGCGAGAGACCCCGACTCCTCCCATCTTTTGCGGTTTTTCCTATGGTATTCCTTTAGTTTTAAAAAAAGAATTAAGTGTATGTTAACTGCATGGCAACTAATGGAATATCATAGGGTATGACCGGCAGAAAGAGGCAGGAGTCGGGGTCCTCTCGGCCCTTCGGGGCAGGTGGATCGTAGCGGGGACTTCGTCCGCCCTTTCTGTTCCCCGTGCCGGCTCGAGTCCCCCTAAATGGGGATATGTAATGTTTTTTAAAACATATTTCGGTCTCGACGAATAAACAAATAAAGAAAAAATGTAATTTGTTTTCTGGTATGTGCTGGCTGGCGGTCTCACTTAGTTTACATATAGTTGTCATGCTTTAGACTACTGCATATATATATTATAATATATTATATAATATTATGTTATATATATATTATTAATTATATATATTATTATATATATATAATATATAGGTTATATTAATTTTATATAAATAATAATATCATATTATATTACTTAGTACTTTATCTACCATTATTACTAGATATAATATACATCTGTATCTTATAATATATCATAGTAATCATAATACCTTATTATATCATATAATTAGGTTTATCTTCTTTTCACTTGTACGGATCGTTCTAGTTAGGAATTTATAAGTTAATGGTTTGTACTTAATATTACTATAATAAATCGCATAATAATTTGTAAACTTTGACTTGATGATTAACCAGTTTAATATATTATTATCTTAAGATTTATTTTACTTCAATGTTATATTGAATTTGTGATATGTTTTGGCTCCCATCCTACCTGGTGATTTGTATTCTGTTTCATGTCTACCTATTGTTGTATCCATTCGGAAATAAGTCGTTCCTGTGGCTTTTAGGCTGCTCTGTCGATCGATTTCATCTTGTCTCCTTCTTTACGCTATACTCACTTCACTTTGAGGACTCGTTCTCTCTCCATAACCTCTTTTATATATTTCTGCCGGACTTCCTGGGGCTTTTACCAATGGCTTTTCCCTCGGGCTTCACACAATCGCACATCCACCCTTCTCACTTTTTTCCCCACATTTCATATTATATTGTACAACCACAGCGTTTTCTACCCCTTTCGTATTTCCACCTCACTCGCAATTTTCTTGTTTCAATCACTTGGACACATATCATTCCACATAGACATCTCTCCCATCCCCCTCCATTCCTTAACCACCCAACACAAGCACCTTTCCATACGGTCACCTTCAGATGGACCAAATGTTGCACACCAAATTCCTTGATCTTTGGGAAAACATAAATTACAAATTACGATATTCCAGTTTTCCATAAAAACATCATATAAATTGTTACTAATATCTAAAATCGCCATATTTTCACTTCTCTTTCTCTTACGATACATTATTCACCCCAAAATCGTCCTTAATTTCTTAATTCTTTTTTTGTCACACAGCAAATAAATTAACTCGGTCTTAATAACTATCCTCTGCAACTATCTCGCATTTATATCAAAATGTTAATTGTCTAGCGATTCATCCAATTCGCGGAGAATGGTCAGTATTGTGGGGGAGGCGGATCGAGGAAACAGTCGCAAGAATGCAGTGGTAGGTAAAGATACGTGGCGGGCACGAGCCACTAACAAGATTATTTAAGTGGTTCTGAAACCAAACGGCTGTAGAAATTTCTCATCTCCACATAGCAAGAATAGCTGAGAATTAGTGTTCGACGTTTAAGTAATCTAGATAGTGTCTTCTATTGGGTCTTTAATGGAGGGTATACGAAGGAAAGTTTAACCTTCTGTGGTAACCGTTATGCACTGGTGTCGATGGGAGTACCAGAGAGAGGCCTAACACTACCCTGCCAGCAATTGGGGAGTTATATAACTTAATGGACGATGTATATGCGCACGAGAGCTCTATATTTTGACCAATCTCTCATCGGATCTATCGATCTCGTCGAGGGAGAGTACTCTCGGTCCAGAGTCACGTCTGACGAGAGAGAGTGCCTATCGTCTCTCACTCTGCTCTCTCTCATCTGCTCTGCTCTCTACTCTCTCTCTGCTCTCTCTCATCTTTCGTTTCATGTCAGTGCATGTTCTACTGCTTCATATTTTGCAGTACTCTGATGAGAGACATGAGTCGACGAGATGAGAGAGAGAGAGACGAGAGACGCGAATTTCTTAAATACAGCCTATCAGCCAATACTTTTAACTCGTTACTTTATCGAACAGTTTCTTACAATATGCCATATATATCATATATAATATATATGGTATAATATTATATATATATAAATAGTTATATATATTAAATTATAATTAATATATATATAATCTTATATATAGTTTATATATATATAATATATATATATATATATATATATATATCTATATATATATATATATATATATTATATATATATATATATATACCATATATAGGTGATAATAAAGAAGTTACCCGCAATGATATTCTCGATAACTTAAGATATGGTAATCAAGAAACTGATAAACATATATGGAATCAGCGTTGAAATATTTGAAGAAAATGCCAAAAAAAATTTACTTTCTTTTTTTATTTTTATTGTTATATTGCCAAAACTTACGCAGTAGGTACAAGTACTAGTCCATATCTCAAGCCTCAGCATTATCTCCGCATCTCTTATAGACGACTCACATTATTTTTTAAACTAAGGAAGAATTGCTAAGTAGAAAACCGCAAGATGCGATAAGTGTTGGGTTTCTCGGCCTCCTGGGGGACGACGGGTAGGGACTATTTCCCCCCCTTCCGGGAGGTTCTCTCCGGAACACCCGCCCTCTTTCGGTTTTGTGGGTGTCGCAGAGGTGTTCCTCCGCCCCTTCCCCTACGGTGGTATGGATAAAACGTCCCCCCTTCCCCTGGGGGGGTTTTTTTCCAAGCCGTTCGGCTCGAGCCCCTAAAAAGAAATTTTACGCCGATTTTCCATATATGGTGATTAGTTTTTTCGACTTTCTACCTTCGTAGTTTTGGAGATATAAAAGATAAAATTATAAAAAAAAAATGAGGAATTTTGTTTTTGTATTTTTTGCATTTCTCATATATATCAGGTTTGGCATATTCTGCCGATGTGATTCCGATATAATGATATGTTATCGAAGTTGTTTTGTCTGTACCTAGTCCTTAGTTTTTCGAGATGAATCGATGCGGGTAATCTTCTTAGTTTGGGCCATATATATATAATATATATAGTATCTATATATATAATATATATATATATATATATATATTATATATATATATATATATATATATACTATATATATATATATTAATATACTATATTATATATAATATATATATCATATATTAAATAGTATTGATAGTTGTTCACCACCACTACTGGCAAAGTAGCCTATTCCCCAAGGAAAAGGGGGGTGTTACACGGTCTCAGAAACTCACGCACTAATGCAAATTTACGCAGATGAGCACAGACGCAAGCTTTGAAGTGAGGGAGAGTTAAATTCAGGCAGGAAAGCACAGAAGATGGATAAGAAATTCCAAAAGACAGAAGGTGGCAGGAAATGAAAGGTAAGCACGCGCAGCGTAGCTAGCCTGGAGTTACAATAGTCCACGACAATAATCTCAGGTCGCGGACACAGCACCGCCTTGTGCTTACGCGCCGCGTAAATGGGTGGTGGTACGCGAGTTTACAACAGTTCTCTCGGAGCGGTGATCTGCCGCTGCGGTACCTATAGAAAACGAGATAAAGCAGCCAACATCGCGCCGCAACAGGACTAATGGTCAAGTGAAGTGGATATAGTACGGAACAAGTTTATCAGTTCTTTTGGCATTTGACTCGTACCCTGTCCAACCGCTGGTGAATACCAGAGCCCCCCCAGATTATGAGAGCAGGTACATCCATACAAGGGCCGATTGAGGCCTTGTATAGCTGGATTAACGAGAGTAGAAATAAAAGTCTCAGTCTAAACATAACTTTCCCAGTTTCTTGAGGCCGCCCTTAGCAACCGTTGTGATGTGAGGTTTCCAATGACATTTTTTTGTTAATGTTAATGCTAAGGATGTTTATATTGTCAGAGCAGAGAGACGCAGAGATACCGTCGATAAGAGATTAGGAAGTTGGAGGTTTTTTAGAGATTGGGAGATTTGTAGAAGTTTGAGATTTTAAAGAAATGAATTTTCTCACAAGGGTTGAGACGACGCCCACCCGGAATAATTATATTCAGATCAGCGAGAATAGAATCGAAAGATAAAGATCGAGTATGGCATTATTCTAGGAGTAAAAGGGAAGGGCAGAATTGAAATACGTTTGAAGAGATGAGGGTCAAGTCCAAGGTCGGCATAGCGAGGTGGGGCATAGGATGGTTAGTTATGTGGCGAGGGGGAGAAGATCATTTAATGAAAAGTTTTAAGAATTATAGGAGTAGGAGAGTATATGGACAGGAGGTAGCGCCTTTCGGAGAACATTCCTACAATTGGGGACGCAGAAAAAAAAGAGGTGCGTCTCCGGTTTCATACGGAAGCAGGCCGATAGTGTGTTGAGTGATTCTGATGCAGTTATAAAGGAGAATCATATTATTGTTCCCTTGTGCGGGGGGGGCGAGCAATTAGAGACAGGAGGAAGACCTCAGAAGGAAGGGAAGCTTGGTAGAGCTGGATTGCACGCCGTGTTCTTCCCCGGTCAAATATCTTTTGGATATCGTCAAGCGCCCACATTGACGTTCTCATAACAGTCTCCCCATTTATGTCTTCCTAAGGTCGGAAAAAATTAAAATCAGTAAGAAGGAAATGTAATATCTGCCAGTCACGACCTTCTGTAGCTGCCGAAGCCAGTTACTGGCGACCGGATAGAAGAAATGAGATCCAGCCTGATCTTAAGAAATGAGAGTTGAGTAAGGTTTCTTCAAAGATCCTTAGATAGATATTCTCCACAGTGAGAAGCTATAGGCAATTAGCTTAAAGGATCAATCAATGTAGCGGCTTTCACCCTATTTTTTGTAATCGGTCTGGATCATGTGCATGCTGGTCACACCATTTACGGGCGGTTTCGCTTTAGGTTTCTTGGCGCTCGGCTGTTGCGCCTGCAGGCTCTCCGGTGTTCCCGTGCTGCGCTTTAGTTAGCAGTTTTCCACCGACGCGTTTGGGCATCAGGTTGTTACGCTGTCTTCTTCTTTTCTGTCGACATGGTTCATTGTCTTCTTGTTGATGTACCAGCCGCTCCGCGGACCTGTTTTGCTACTTTTTTTTGGGTTGTGGGCTGGCGGTTTTTCTCTTCGCTGGTGTTCCGCGCAGTCTTTTTTCACTCCTTATGTTTTCTTTTTGCACTCTTGTTTTGCTTCTTCTTTTTTATTAGACTCCCTATTCCTTATTTATTATCTATCTTATTTGTCTATATATAATTATATATATATATATATTTATATTATATATATTATTAATTATATATATTATATTATAATATATTATATTTAATAATATATAGATATATAATATTATATTAATATAAGTATATAATATATATTTATAGTATTATTATATATATATAAGTAAATATATATATATATAATATAATATATATATATATATTATATATGTATTAATTATTATATATATATATACTTATATATAACTATATTATATTATTTAATATATATATTACTAATATTATATTATATATATATATTTATAATAATAATATAATAATATATATTTATATATATATTATATATATATTATATATTTATATATTATAATATAATTATATATCTATATAATTATATATTATTATTATATATAGCTATATATAAGTATATATATATATATATATTACTATTATATATATATATAGATTATATTATATATATATATAATATATTATATATAAATATTATAATATTATATATATGTATTTTATTATATATTATAATATAATATATATAAATATATAATTATATTAATATATATATATTATATTATTATATATTTATTTATATTATGTATATGTAATATATATATATATATATGTATATATATGATAAATATTATATATATTTGTTTGTTTTTTAAAGTATAAAATATCTATTATTATTATAAATTATATATAGAGTAACATTATATTATACATAATATACTTATATATGATATATTATATATTATATATATATATCATAGTATAGACGGTATTTTTATATATATTTTATAAATATATAATATAATATATATTAAAATATTAAATATAATAGGTAGTTAGGAAGTGAAAAAAATCCAAAAAAAATTTTTAACGAAGTCTATCGGGTGTAGGACTTTAGTTGTGAATTTTTTTTTTTTTTTTTTTTTTTTTTTTTTTTTTTTTTTTTTTTTTTTTTTTTTTTGTTTTTTTTTTTTTTTTTTTTTTTTTTTTTTTTTTTTTCTATGTTTTTGGCAAACTATTTTCATTTCGCTTCGTTTTTTTTTTGGACTTTCGCCTTAAGATATATGGGTACTATAATGCGAGTGCGGATGTGATGGTTCATAGTTTGTGAAACATGGGAGGGGATAAGTGTAGTATTTGAAGACATAGAGAATATAGTTGAACGAGATGAGGGGCCAGCACGGAAGCAACTCTCTCAAAAACACGGGGCAGGAATGCCATCCGGGCCACCCGCCTTCCTAACTTCATAGATTTGCACCCGATCAAATGTACATCAACAGGCAAAGCATAGGCAACCTGAGAGACAGGAGGAGGAGGAGGAGGAGGAGGAATGAGGAGGAGGAATGAAACATGAATGCATAAGGGGTTCGAGTGTTACGATGGAAATCATATGAGGCTCGAAGAGATTGGCCTTTTCAGTTGGAGAATTAGAACAGAACCACAGATAACGAATGAAGGAGGAGGAACAGGCAGATTTACCAGAAGTTGTTAGAGAAGTTTCTGGCAAGAAGCCAGAAAAAATTTGTCAGTAGGAGAAAACCAAGGAGGTTCAGCGCACTTTCGTTTAATGAATAGTCCGTTTGCTCGTCGAAGAGTATCCTGGCAACGATTTCTAGCCTGATGAAAATTAGGCAAATAGTGGATAGAAGACACGAGAATTTTTCCGAGAGAGAGCTGTACTCTAGCCTGAAGGCCAGAGAAACAAGGCAACGGATCGAACTCATGGATATGAGGAGAGAAAAGATTTGTCGAGAGGAATGGAAACCTGCTGCATCCCATCAGTGATTACAGCTCCCCACCTTATCGGCAGAAGCTGAAAGCGTCCACTAGAGTCAAAGCAAGTCTGTCCAATTATAGTGTTAGCGCTAGAAAGCAGCGCAAGCCCTTCCAGATCGGCCCCGATCACAGCTGGCCAGAAAAAAACGCGTAGGGCATGATGGAGCTGTTGAGCAGAAGATTAAAATTAAGAGGATATAAAAATTAATAGTCATGCTGATGATCTAACAATCACAGCAAGGTGTGTATTTTATAGAGAGACGGATCCCGTAGTGTGTGAAACATCAGTCAAGTGTGTTAAGAATTGGTTGGGACGATCCGGAACGTGTGTGGGTTCTTTAATTAAGTTGCTCCAGATCGTTGAGAGAGAATGCGAAATGATTCGGCCTCCTCCCCCTGCTTAAATCAGTAGTGAGAGGACCCCAACAGCATTCAGCTTTGGTTTGTGCAGCATTGTAAATACCCTAAATCAGAGGACCTCAGTATATTGTGGTATGGAAGATAAACAGTCTCGTGAGAAGTAAAAAGAGATATTTCAAAAAAGGCGTGAAAGAATCTGTTTCTGTTCAGGGAGAACAGTAAGCAGGAGAGGCAGACAATTATTATTGTACGTCCAGAAGAAGTAAAGATTTTATCAGCCAACAGTAAGCCTCGAAGTTAGGAGAATTCGATAAGAGTTCTCTGGAGACCGGATGTTGTTAACGGAGTTTTATATTTTGCATAGGATCTTTTTTGTAACGCTTTAGACGGTAAATTTATGCAAATAAGTTTAGTTGGTAATACATTAAGACGAGTTAGAGGAAATTTCCTTAGCCATCTTTGTCTCTAGGAGAAAGGAGGATGCAAAAGAATCTTAGGGTTAGAGTTAGAGAGTTTTGGTATTCCACGGATGCAAGTTAGATTGTAAGCCGCGGATGTTGGTAAAGTCAATAGAAGGCCCGCGCCTGTGCAAATCTGCCATCAAACACGCACACACAACCACACCAGCACACAAAACAAAAACATACACAACAAAGAAAAAAAAACAGATCAAGCAATTTGAAGTGCTAAAAATTATTCACACACTAAAAAAACCGTAAATGTAAACGATAAAGAACTATTTTTTAATAGAATAATGAATATGTGCAAAACTGTACACGACTGAAGCTGTTAACCTTTTTATAACATCACACCGCCGCAGCCTTTGATGATCTTGGACTTCTTTTTTAGCTCACGCCACCCGTCGGCTACAGTTCTTCATCGCTGCACCCTACTATGGAAGAATAGTATAGAGAGGAGCCTGGAGAAACTTTGTTGGCAAATTTACCAATTAATTCTAATTTGACGACCCCACTATTATAATACATTTGAGGCAAAACATCACATTTGTTAACTGATTTTGGCACCAAAACCCAATTATAACTTTCTTAGACAATCTCTCATAACATATTTAAAATCGTTTGGGGCTGACATTCCCATAGATTTTTTTGGCACCTCCTTAATTTTTATAAGCCAACGTTTCACACAATTATCGACAGAAGATGAGAGTAAAGAATGAGACTGAAACAGAATTCTAAAACCCGGTGTGACGACAAGAAAACAATAGTTTAAACAAACAAGCGCTTGATTAACACGAAGATATAATCATACGCCTAGTACTATCTAAACTACGTATTCCACAAAATAATAAAAAACTTAATAAAATAATTTGTCTTATCTTCGATCCAAACCCCTTTGGATCGTCCATTCTAACATATGACGTAGGATCAATATTTAGGACCACAACCTTTCATAAATTATGATAAATTAAAACAGGGGATCACCGACCCTTTATCTTTATAAGGGACGAAGGAAAGGCGCGAGACATTATTAAAGACCATAACTACCTCAGTTAACACCAACAATTAAATGACAGGAGAGTATGCGGTTAATGTAACTTGGCAAATATTTTAGTTTATCAGAAAAGGTGAATAAAACCTTAAAATCGATTTACTACTCTCCAGATCAGTCCACTTGCATCCTCTTTTCAATCACTAAACGACGGATGCTCTGCACAGAGGAAAAAAGCAATGAGGTACGAGCGTATTTTGACACCACTGGTATTTTTTGTCCTTGGGCCGGTTCTAGGGCTTAGCCCTGTTGCTGGATTCCTACTACACCTTGGTTTGACCAATCAGCGGATATTCTATCGATACCTCTCAACAGCTAACTAATATACCATGGATCAATTTAGCGGCCCACGCAAACACTATTATTTGTCCAAGCTATTGACTTCGTGTTCGCGACCCCGTCAAAAAATTGTCGTTCCTACACTTGGAGCGCATGTTATATGGATCTATCCTAGTATTTGAACACTACACACACACCACACACACACCACCATACAACTATCTTTATACCTCTGTATCACACACATCAACATACTATAAACACTATACAACACCACACACTAAGCACTATCTATACCTTATTATAACATACAGTTCACGTTAATGAAACATTACATTTATTATTCATCAGTAGACTAACTTTAACAATTTACCTTGAATTCACACGTACAACTTTTAAGTTTCTATCACATTACCAACCTTTGGTCTTCCATGGGTCAATTTTTGACCCCCCTAATTTTTGGCCATCCTAATTTTTCGGCAGCCCTAATTTTTTCGTGTACCACCCTTAGTTGGGTCCTTCCATGGGCCAATTTTTGAGAACGGCATATAATATTATGCGGTAAACCCTTTTGTATAATCTACGGTACAATTTTGAAGCCTGTCAGTCTTGAAAGGCCATCAGCATTTGATGTCTCAAGCTTTTGAGGAGTGGAAAGCTACAATAGTTCTTTCGAATGCCTCATAACTTATTAATGCCATATCCAGTTTTGTATTTGCTGGTTTCACCTTCATGTGATTGGGAGGGTGCTCACTTTGATGGCTCAACTTTTTATGGCTTCAACTTATTGGGTTGGTGGTGGTGCTCTTTTTGGGAAATGGTGCCTCATTATCGATCAGGGTTTTGGTATTCAGCTTTGTAATCAGATTTATTGATATAGGTTAACTGTGATGGCTCCCCAAATCCCGCCGTACAGAGTGTATCTCTAGGATGTTTCTATTAGTGTTCTTAAGATGAGTTATTACTATAGACTGAGGCGCCAGGTGAAGTGCCTAATGAGTGACAAGTGAGGTGCCAATGAGTGCAATGAATGCCCCATCAGTGGAGTGCGCCAATGAGATGACAATGTGAGTGCCACATTAGTGCCAAGTGAAGGCTTAGGCCATCATTAACTGTGCCAAATGGAGTGCCACTTTTTTTCAAGCCTTTTTTTCTAGCCTTCTCCCTGCAGCCCTAGAATAGCCCTAATTTGGGTGTCTACCCCTAGGTAATAAGGTATGAGGATTCGATTGGGTGTATATTACATTGCCCAGTCTTCTCTACTATGAGTTTTTTATAGTCCTTTTCTCTTCTATCTCATTTATAGCTATATATATATATTATATAATTTATATATATTATATTATATATTATAGTTATATTATATATATATTAATAATAAGTATATATATAATATATATATATATATATATAATAATATATATTACTCAACACTACACCTACAACATTCAACACTTGACAATATAACACAGTTCACTATGAATCTTTTCACACTATGACGACTTAATAAGCACTTACACTCTCCATCATAGACTTACCTAACCCATCATAACACATTACTCCACACACCACACAAGATACCTTCAACCTTACCTCACACAACTTCGATATTTGATGCCTCTGAACTTTGATGCTCAACTTGATGCCCTCAGCATTAATTGCCTCAGCTTATGTATGTTATCAACTTTTTGAAGGTTCTATTCTTTTGATGGAACTCATCTTGATGCGTCATCGTTTGATACCATCTATAATTGATGATCATTTTATTTACATAAATATTTAGATATTATGATGGCTCCTCTCTACCCTACATCAAAGAAATCAGAGTTAAGTTAATTAATGTCTACAATAGTTATCATAAACGAACTCACCAAGTAGCCGGCCGCTGCCCTCGCGCGCTGAAATGAGGTGAACATAACCCGCAACCTCGACTAGGTTAATAATATAGTAATATATAATAATATATGATATATTAATATTGTAGCGTATCTTATCGCGCAAAGGCAGCCAACCCCGCCAGCCGCGTGCGCCCGCAAGGCGCTCATTATACCCCTAGCGTTAAACCCGCGCCGGTGCGCCCCGCAGGCGCAACTATTCCGCCCGAATGAAAGAATAATATATTACATAGAGTCATTCATTTATTTTTATATTTCATTACAATACCATTATTATTATTTAAAAACAGTGAAAAGATGTTATTCAATTATTTTAATTCATTACAGACAATCTTTTATATTTTTAACTATTAAATACTGTTTTTAAATAATCATTTATAATTTTTTTTTAAAATTGTATGGATAGAGTAATACATAAAAAATTACCAGAGTGTCTGATATTAAACATCAGTTTATGTTAATTAATATATACAATTTACTAGATAATTTTTTATTAAATATATAACAGAATTAACAATTTAATACATACCTTAAAGCCAGTAATCAGTAAATCAATAGCAGGTGGTTGATACCTTATTTATACTAACCATTAGGAGGTTAGTAGACTTTTGGTTTTATACTGTGTTTAGTAGCTTTACTGCTTTAAACATCATGGGTAGGGTTTTTTTTTTTTTATCTGCTTAACCATATGTTTTACTGCATTAAACCCACATTATTTATGTAAAATTGACATAACCTTCAAGCATGTAAATCCAGTAAATCCAATAGAGGTGTTAACCATAGCAACAAGGGGTTACGATGACTTTTGTTTTAACACTGTTACTGCTGTTACCAATGTTTTACTGCTGTTAAACGTCATATGTTTGCTGCTTTAAACTCACATATTATTCAAATTACACTACCTTTAAAGGCAGTAAAATCAGTAAATCCATAGAGGTTTACCAAAGCAACAGTGGGATTAGTTGTAGCTTTTGTTTTAACTGTATTTACTGCTGTTAACTCATATGTTTTACTGCTTTACATCATCATGTTTTACTTAAAATTACATACCTAAAGCAGTAACAATGCATGTAAATCAATTAGAGTGTTACATAGGCAACAAGGGTCGGAATTAGTATGCTTTTTGTTTTAAACTGGTTTTACTGCTTTAGACTCATGTTTGTTACGCTTGCTTAACCAATAGTTTACTAGCTTTAGACTCAATATATATATTAAACTTTACATGCCTTAAAACGAGTAAATCAGTAAATTCAATAGAGGTGGTTAACTAGCAAACAAGGGGATGTAGTATGCCTTTTTGTTTACTGGTTTACTGCTTTAGAAACTCATGTTTATAACTTGGGGCTTTAACCTACTGTTTTTATATGAATTACAGGCTTAATACTTAATAACTCAGAT
>JABUQX010124990.1:0-5000 GCA_015478945.1 Trachelipus rathkii
ATTGTAGAAGTTATCAAAAAAGCGAAGAAGTTGAACATTAAATTATCTTGGAGTGGGAGGAACTTAAATCATTGACACTTACTTTGGCACTCATTAAGGAAGAATTAAATTTTTAGGACATGAAATCATTGTGTATATATCATACTTATCCTTATCTATCGTATTCTATCTAATCATATCTATCAATCTAGCTATCTATTATAATCTATCTATCTATCTATCTATTATTTATCTATCATCTATCTATCTATCTATCTATCTATCTATCTATCTATCTTCTATCTATCTATCTATCTATCTATATTATTAGCCTATCTATCTATCATCTATCTCATCTATCGTATCTATCGTATCTACTATCTATCTATTCTATCATCTATCTACTATCTAGCTATCTATCTATTTTGGGCCTATGTTTAGATTGAGAAGAAAGAACAGAAAAAAATATTTCAATACGATTTTTTTTATTACTAACTTCTGAATTTTTTTATTCACCGTTTATTTGCAAAGATTAATTTATGAATCAATTATTATTCAATTATTAACCATTATAATAGCAATATTCTCTATTACCTTATTTCTGTATAGTAGAGTGTCTCTAATTTTGCTTACGATATTTATGGAGATAGTTATATATTTAATTATTCATTAATAATTATAAATTTATTTTATATCTCAGTTAATTATTCTCTTAATGCTAATCTTAGGATTTCAATGTTTTTTTTAGATGTATTCTCATTTCTCTTTTCCTCTTATGTTTGTCGTAACGCGTACATATACATAATCTGTTTAAAACACACATAAATACTTACATAAATACATACATGAAATCTTTTTCCAAACAATTTGCTTTTTAAGGTCTTAACTGTGTATCTTAACTTATGATCCAATAAAGATACAAATTTAAGTTCAATTGATTAAGTGATATGGAATTGGTTCAGTTTCCCTTCTCCTGTGTTATTAATATCTCAAAATGGTGATTTGGGTGATTTTTATTATTGGTTTGATTAAATCTTGTTTCGGGTATCAATGTGGACCTAAATTGTCAATAGATTTATTGCTCGAATTTACTCTTGAACAGAAGAGTTACAGTTCTTAGTTGAATTTACCTCTTGAACAGAAGTTACAGTTCTTATTTGAAATTCTACTCTGAACAGAAAGAGTACAGTTCTTAGTTTCCCAATTTACTCTTGAGACAGAAGAGGTTACTTTCTGATTCTGAATCTTACTCTAAACAAGAACAGTAGTTCTTAGTTGAATTTACTCTTGAACAGAAGAGTTACAGTTCCTAGTTGAATTTACTCTTGAACAGAACAGTTACAGTTCTTAGTTGAATTTACTCTTGAACAGAAGAGTTACAGTTCTTATTTGAATTTACTCTTGAACAGAAGAGTTACAGTTCTTAGTTGAATTTACTCTTGAACAGAAGAGTTACAGTTCTTAGTTGAATTTACTCTTGAACAGAAGAGTTACAGTTCTTAGTTGAATTTACTCTTGAACAGAAGAGTTACACTTTCTTAGTTGAATTACTTTGAAACAGAAAGAGTACAGTTCTTAGGTGAATTTACTCTGAACAGAAGAGTTTCAGTTCCTAGTTGAATTGACCTCTTGAACAGAACATTTACAGTTCTTAGTTGAATGTACTCTTGAACAGAGGATTACAGTTCTTAGTTGAATTTACTCTTGAACAGAAGAGTTACAGTTCTTAGTTGAATTTACTCTTGAACAGAAGAGTTACAGTTCTTAGTTGAATTTACTCTTGAACAGAAGAGTTACAGTTCTTAGTTGAATTTACTCTTGAACAGAACAGTTACAGTTCTTAGTTGAATTTACTCTTGAACAGAAGAGTTACAGTTCTTAGTTGAATTTACTCTTGAACAGAAGAATTACAGTTCTTAGTTGAATTTACTCTTGTATAGAACAGTTACAGTTCTTAGTTGAATTTACTCTTGAACAGAAGAGTTACAGTTCTTAGTTGAATTTACTCTTGAACAGAACAGTTACAGATCTTAGTTGAATTTACTCTTGAACAGAAGAGTTACAGTTCTTAGTTGAATTTACTCTTGAACAGAAGAGTTACAGTTCTTAGTTGAATTTTACTCTTGAATAGACAGAGTTATGTTCCTTGTTGAATTTACTCCTTGAACAGAGAGATTTCCCTTTCTTAGTGTGAACTCTCAGGCTGAGATCGATTAACTAAGATCTCTTAGACTTTTATAAAGGACTAAAGCGTTTTCTTTATATGTTTATATCAAATTTCAATACAGATATTCTATAACTTTAAAAGGAGGTCAGATATATATATTGATGGCCACGTTTCGATCCCTTATTCAAATCCTAGCAAAAAACTTCTTAGAAAGTTCCACCCCTAGAGTATGGCAATGCCCTAGAGGTGCCAAACTTGTAATATTATATTATATTTTATATATTATATCATATATATAACATAATATATATATATATTATACATATATATATATATATATAATAAGCAGCTGACTGTGGGTCAATCGGTAAAGCGACAGAGTCGCATGGTAAGGGTGGCCGTGGCTTGTGATCCCTTGAGTCCGGATCCTAGTAGAATTACCTGGCAGATATTCGCCCCTCCTAGAATTAGGGCTAGTGTCGTAGTGTGCGAACTTTAAAAGAGAATAATATCAATACTTAATGATTATATATCTAATATATAATTATATATATATATATAGTATATATATATAATTATATAATATATATATATATATATATTATATATATTTAGTATCATATAATATTTTTATAGAAGCAACAGACAAAAGCCTCTTAAAAAAAGCGCACTTCTTTATTAAAAATGGTTTAATTATGTTCCCCCCGGAACCTGAACACACTACCTTGTAATCTATGTATTCTCTTTATATCATTTGGCACGAAGGTTCTTTGTAGTTGAGGAACTTGAATGCAATTGATATAAAAACAAAGTTCAAAAAGTGTTAGATCTGCCAATAACGTGTCCAATAGATCCTCATGTTCCTTTCATACTACTATCTATTGAAACAAAAATTTCTTCTTTACATACGTTATATGATTTGATCATAGTAAAATACTCTCACGAAAAAAACATCTTTATTTTGTTAATTTGAAAGAACATTCTGCTGTCCGATTGAGAGAGCAGAAATTTGACACAGTTTATTGTATATATTTCTATTTTTCGGTATACTAATATTATAGTTTAATATATATAATATATATATATAATATATTAATATATAACTATATATATATACTATTCTACTACTTACTATATATATATACTACACGTAAATGACTATAATATTTATATATATACATGATATATATATATTATATATATGATATATATAATATATATATATACATATATATATATATATATATATAGAATATATATATAAATATATATACTTATATAATAATATATAATATATATATATAATATATATATATATATATATATATATATATATATAATTTTATGGGGATAAACCAGCACATCCAAAGAGATGAGATGTCTTCGACTGGGCATATATAATATATAATATTGAAATCCAGTGACAAATGATTAGCTCCCTTTCGTGCCTCTCTTCAGATTATTTTTACACTAATGTTTTACTCAATTATATTCACATGCTTAAATACCATTATAGACAACATTTTTTTTATTTAAAAAAATCGTATTCACACAAACTATTACCGGAGAAACCAAGAAGGGTGGCTTACAAAAGTTGTCCCTCATTCACTTCTTCCTGTAGCTACTTGTGAGTTGACAGTCTTCGAATGTGTGGTTGGTCCCGTCACGAAATTGCATGCTTGTTCCAATACATGTTCTCTATTCCTTATTATTTTCTGCAACATCTGTGGTTTTTACTCTAATTTTAAGAAGGTTGATCATCAAATTCTCTCTTCTAAACCTTATCGTATATTCTTAAGCGAATCTCATATATTTGGAAATCCTGGTAAAAAAAAACTGTTATGTTCGGTCCTCTTATTTCTATTTAATTTTCAGTCAAAGGCGATTGTTATCCTTATATATGCAATGATTTTACTTGATTTCGTTACTCTGATATGGAGGAGCCTACTGATTTCTCTACCATATAGCTCAGTCTATCTTGTGAACCTATTACTAAAATTATCTTTCCAACTCAACTTAAAATACTAAATTCTATGCCAGATTTCTCTCAACGGAATAGCGAATGGGTTGCGAAGCAAAGGATCAGTATTTAATCCCTAACCCGAACACCAGGTAGTAATTACTTCAAGATAACCCTTTCCTATGAACGTTGGATACGAACTTTAAAAATATTAAAAAATAAGAAAATAAAACCTAAGCTTGAACTCATTCTCTCTTTATTCCTTTCTTTAAAATAATCGTTCTTCGTCATTTCTACGTTTACGGATGTTTCTTATTCTCAATATGTCATACTGGTGAATCTTACTTTATCGTTTGCTTCTAACTATAATGACATCGAAACATTTGGTGTACGTCTTCCATTTTTGTATCTTTAATAATAATAACTCACCTATCTGTTAAACCCTTTCTTCCCGTGGTTTTTATTCTCAATGGAATGACTGTTGCTACGGTGGGAGGTTTAAATTAAAGCATGAAAAATTATAACTGAAGTTATTCATTCTGAAAAGGTGTTGCACATTTCATATCCTTCCCTTTAACTAAAACGATTAAATTTTGATTATATTCTCCTTATTCTCTTACTATTAATGGCAGGAACACGCTTCCTTCGGAATTAAGAATCTACCATTCTTCAAATTTATATCCTAAACGAAATCATTCTAAATTCTACTCCACGGTTGAACAATAAAAATCTCTTATTCGTAGGAAATGCAAAAAAAAACTTTCTCTTTCTTCTTTCTAATGCTCTTAATTTCATTTTTTTTTAAAATATAAACTCTAGTTATGCTTCATTCTCTTCCTACTTCAATATATTATGACGGCAAAACTGTCTTTCCCATATTGCTAAGGCTGAACT
>JABUQX010124991.1:0-2500 GCA_015478945.1 Trachelipus rathkii
AAAGTAAGAATATAGTTGGAGATAAAACAGAACTTGAGGAACAAATTAACGGAAGGGAGGAAGAAGTCGCTCCATTAACGAGTGCTGATATGGAGCGACCAGAGAGAAAACTTGACAAGATAGCAAAGAGAAGGAGGAACCCAAAGGAAGGGAGCTAGAGGTAGCGACGCATGCCTAATGATCAACGCCTTTGTATATGGTGCCACAACAAACGCCGATATGGAAGAACATAAATCAGTGATATAAGTTGACCTCGAGCGTCAAAGCCATACTGATGATCTGAGAAGAAGTGAATGAGGCAGATGATCCAGGAAATGAAAGTTAAGAAGAGTTTCAAAGATCTTAGATAGAATACAGAGTGAGAGATATAGGATGAATAGTTGGAGGATCAGAGCGCGCCTTTTTTCGGGATAGGTTGGAAATACGCGGCTTCAGCCGAGGGATGTACTAGTATTAACGGGCTAGAGAGTAAGTTTGAAACGAGACAGGGCAGCTTTTGGAAGGCACACTCCTAACTACGGGGAGGAAGTGCATCCGGAGCCTAGCCGTTCCTGACACTCATAGATATCAGAATCCATGCCACGATCATGCGTAAATAGGGAAGAAGGCATAGGAAACCATGGAGGAGAGAAAGCAGAGAAGGGATGACGGAATGTCCAGGGTAGATTAGATGAAAAAAGGGGCCGGAGAGATTAGCCTTTTCAGTAAGAGAGGTTTGCTACAGAACCGTCAGAGCGAATAATGGGAGGAAAAGGCAGATTTACAAAGTTGTTAGAGATGTTTTTTGGCAGAGGCCAGAATTTTTATTCAGTGGAGACAAGTAGGTTGTCGCACTTTCTCTTAGTGAAAGCGCGCTTAGCCTGTCGAATATATAGCTCTGCACGATTCCGAGCAGGATGGAAATTAGTAAGAGTGATAAGAGAGGACGAGAGTTTTTCCATGCCCGATAGGCAATGTTCTCTCCTGAATGGAGCGAGAACATTCCCAATCGAACCATGGATTTTGGGGAGAAAAAGATTAGTTGAAGATGGATGAGACCGCTCATGATCCCTCCGACGAATTACGCTATTCGCAACTTTTAGCGTGACGAGCGTCATCCGAGTCAAAGCAAGATTCACTCAAATAGTTTGCAAAGAAACGACGCAATGCCTCCCAATTAGCCCGATTAAAGTGCCAGAAAGTACGTTTGGGGCATGGGGGAGCTGCTGGAGAAAAAGTTTTAAAAATTAAGAGCTAGATTGTGGTCAGAGTTCCGATAGGAGGGAATAATGGTGTATTTAATATGCGGAGGTGTAGTGGTTGGAAACATAAATAAGCGTGTTAAGATTGGTTAGGACTCTGGTGATGGTGCTTAGGTTCTTTAATTAATGTTCCAGATCGTTGAGAATAATGAATGTTTTGGCCTCTCTCCTCCTGATCAGTATGAGAGAGCCCAACATCAGTGTGATGTAGGTTGAATCACCTAATAGATGATATCTAGATTTGGATGGAAGAAGTCAGTCTCCATGGAGAAAGTTGGTAAGATTATTCAAAAAGGAGGTGAAATCTGTTCCGTTTAGGGGAGCAGTAGAGAACACAAGTATGGTAGTATAGGGAGAAAGATTTTAAGCCCTAGAAATCGAAATTTGGAGATTCAAGATTCTCAGACGTGTTACAGGAGTGTTATAATGTTTATATAGGCAGGATCCCATTTTGACTGATTTATAGAAAAGTTGATCTGTTGGGAGATTTAAGATTATATTGAACAGATCTGGTTAACTGGGTCTCAAAAATACCCCAATGTTGGGGTTAGAATTACCCGGTCATTTCCCCAGATTCATATGTCAGCTTTCAGGCAACTGAAGTGAGAAGTCAATTAGAGAACCAGCGCGACCACCCTCGACATCTTCTCTTGTCCAGTATATCAACAGACGCCTACAAAAACACCACCATGCCCATACACAGCCCACGCAAAAAACCCAGCAGAATTGGGTTTATTTAAAAAAACCCGCGCCCATACAACAACACCAGATCCGTACGAAAAAGATAAAGCAAAGAAAAAAACGCACTGAAAAATAATAATAAAATAATTAAATTTTGAGTATAAAAATAGACGTGAAAACATTAATCAGTACTGATAAATTGTAAAGTTAATAAAACTTAAACGTTAAAAAATCATATACACCACTCTCAGTTTAACTAACGTTACGATTAAATGTTACCGCAAAAAACGGAAACAACATCTAATTAAATTGAAAAGGCTAAAAGCAGCATTCGTGGATAATTTAAATAGGTAAAACTTTATACTAAAAAAGGTAAAATAAAAACTTAATGTTCAAATTCGGCATCTTCGAGATTAGGTTATGTTTTCATCTAAGTCTTCTTAAAAAGCGCTTATTCGAGTATTTAATAATATTAAACTCTAAAGATAGGAGATTTAGATATTGAATCAATTAAAGGCAATTAAAAAAAATTCTATAGAAAATTAAAGAACAAACATCAGCAACACACAGCAAGAAGA
>JABUQX010124991.1:7500-12500 GCA_015478945.1 Trachelipus rathkii
AAGAAAGAAGAAGAGAGAAAGAAGAAGAAGAAAGGAAGGAAGGAGGGAAAGAAGGAAGGAGGAAGGAAGGAAGAAGGAAGGAAGGAAGGAAGGAGGTGAAGGAGAGAAGGAAGGAGAGAGGGGAGGTAGAAGAAGCAAAACAAAAAAGTAGAAAGTAGATAGAAAGGTAGAAAGAAAGAAAGAAAGAAGAAGAAAAGAAAGATAAGAAAGAAAGAAAGAAAGAAGAAGAAAGAAAGCAAGAAGAAAGAAGAAGAAAGAAAGAAAGAAAGAAGAAAGAAAGAAAGAAGAAAGAAAAAAGAAGAAAAAAGTCAGAAGAAAGAAAGAAAAGGAGAAAGAAGAAATAAATTAATAAATGAAAAAAGAAGAAAGAGGAAAGAAAGATGATAAAGGCGAAATAACGAAAGAGAAAGAGAAGAAAGAAAGAAGAAAGAAGAAAAGAAAGAAGAAGAAAGACAGAAAGAAAGAAAGAAGAAGACGAAGAAGAAAGAGAAAGAAGAAAGAAAAAGAAAGGAATGATTGGATGGATGGATGGATGGAGGAAGAAGGGAAGAAGGAAGGAAGGAAGGAAGGAAGGATGGAAGGAAGGAAAGGAAGGAAGGAAGGAAGGGAAGAAGAAGAATAATAATATAATAATAAGAAGAGAAAGAGAATAAGAGAAGAGAATCCTGATGGAAATATAATTAATTTCGAGATTAAATAGACTTTCTAAGCTTTATTAATAAAACATGAAATAAAAATGAAATAAAAATATGAAATATGAAATTCCTCTGTTTTTTTATCTTAAGTTTTTGATGAAAAATTGAAATGAAAGGATTCAGACTCTTTCCCCCTTCCCTCCGATGCTCCTTTGAGCCAGACTTCGGATTAACTCTCTCTAAGACGGGGTCAAGCCTCTCCTTAATATAAATGATGGAGGTCAGGAAGAGTGAGATTCGATCGAAGTAAAACAACAACTTCCAAAAAGTTTTTCAAAAAGTTAGAAGGACTTTTATTTCATTGGATGACGGAAAAGGACAATAAAGGTCTTCAAAACTGATCAACATACTCACAAACTTTATATGGAGTTCTTGCTAGTAAGAATTTGCTCTCTGATTGAACAAAACTAACAAAATACTAAATTTTCCCAGTTTTGACTGTTTTGACAAATTATATTTTTATTCATTAGTTTTGCTTTCACATAAGTGATATTGTCTACAAAATTTTAAATTGTGTGTGCACTTATGATTATCAAAACTCCAGTCGATATTACCATTCTACATGTACGCACGGAATTACACATTAATTTGTTCAATAGCAGCTGATTTTTCCTTTTAAATCAACATTGTCTGTTACCTAGGTATTTTTTCAATTCTTTGACAAAATCCCAAAGGAAAAAATAAATAGTGTGATAGTCGGAGAAATAAGGCGGCAATGCTTGGACTCCACGGACGATCACCTATTGTTAGGTAAGTTGTTTAAGGGGATGATATTGCTCCAATGTGGCGTGCGTCATTTGTTGAAACACTACAAGATATATTTTTATATATTTATTATAATATATATTATATTATATATCTCATATATATATTTATTATATATTATTATATTATATTATATTATATATCTTATATATATTATATAATTTATATATATATATAGATTATATTATATTTATTATATATATATTATATATTTATATATATATATATATATATATTATATATATATATATCTATATATATATATTTATATATATTATAATATATATATTTATATTATATATATTATATTATATATATATATTTATATATATAAATATATCCTAGATATTATGAATCTACTAGGAGAAATATTTTTTTGCTAGAAATTTTATTTGAGACCAGTCTATTTCATCATATTTTGTGAATTTTGCTACGTTGGATATGCTTAGTTAACTAGTTTAGAAGTAATCAAAATATGAATGGTATTACGAGGAGTGTGCGTTGAAGAAATGAAAATAGATATAGAAATATGTCGAAATGTTTTATTCATGTTAAAAAATGAATTCAGAGAGAATTGCCTCAGCTCCTGATAAGTTAATAACCAGACTCTTCCTAATATATAGGAGAAGGCCTAAAGAAATATAGAAAACTTTACATATGCTGTAATCACATTAACAAACGAAATTAGAATAATGCAATTTTAACAATGAAGCTTAGAAATATTTGACGAGGCTTATAATTATAAACAATTCCAGCACTTGTTAAGGTTAGTATACTTGCATCTTAATTTAAGGAATAGAATTAATTTAAATGGACTTCAAAAATATTTCCTTCTATGAATAGTATTAATTTTAAAATTTCAGCAAAATTAAGTTTATTATATAAATATTTCTGTTTTTTTTTAACGTATTCGCTTTAATACATAGTTTTACTCGATAATTTTTAAGAAAATTGGCATTTTATTGTTATGAGAAATGATCTATAACTAAAAATGAAGAAATAAAAAGCTGAGAACGTTAATAAAGAAGAAAAAAGAAATGGAGAAGACACTCACAAGATATATAAAAGATTTAGACTTCATTAAAGGGAGATTAGAAAGTTAACTTTTAAAAAAAAATCTATGCTTTTTAAAGGGAAAATGGATTTAGAAGCTTAACAAAGGAAAACTTTTATTTTATTGAAGTTGATCCAAAATTTCAAGATAATTGTTTTATTAACATTTACTTGTAAGTTAACAAGATGAAAATTTATGACTCAAAAAGATGAACTTTTGCGCTTTAAATTTTTATGTATTATTATTTTTTAAGTTATTTATTTAAAGTTCATCTATTCGTGGGCATTCCCTTTCGAGGAAAGAACTTTCTATAAAGTTTATTCCTTAGATCCTCACAATGAATCGAACCCGAACATCTTTAGTCGTTGAGTGTATCACTCTCCTCATGCCATGTTAAATAGAAGTTCAAGATGCTTGTTTTGAAATTTGGTGTCAATTTGGCGAATTTTATTTTTTTTTAGTTTTAAAAAAGGGAGAAGATGGCTCGATATACTTTCCTATTTAAAAAATTTAAAACGAAAATATCGGTATATAAAATTCGTTTGACGTAATCCACAGACGGCATTTCATTTTTATCATTTTTGTAAAATAATTTTATATAAATGGATAACTATTTATATTATATTATATATATATTATATATATATATATATTTATATTATATAATATTTAATATAATATTATATAATATAATTATATATATTATATATATGAGAGAGGAGAGAGAGGAGAGAGAGGAGGAGAGGAGGAGAGAGAGGAAAGAGGTGGTATTGTGGTTGTAGCATATTGAGTTTTGGACATCTGAGGGTGTATGTTGTGAGGAGAGTGAGATTTTTTTTGGGAATTTTGAATAATTTTTCAATTGGAGTTGTGTGTGGGCTTCTGAATTGATTGTGTTTGGGACTACTTGAATGAGTGTGATAGGTGTTCAAAAGAGGGCTGGTATAACATGCTTTGGGAGGTGCTGATGATACATGAGATAGTGGGAGGGTGATGATTATTGTTGAGGAGAGAGGTATGTGTGTTAACATACATCTCGAGCACACTATCCATGAGCATGCGATCGATAATCTGGAATGTAGCTAAATTATTGATTTTGTGATTGGTGAGAAGGAGATGGAAAGTTATTGTCATATGTATTAAATCGTGGAATATCAGATATTATGATGTTTTTTTGTAAAATTAAATTAGTTGGGGGTGTATTGGAGAGGAAGAGAAGAAAGGAAAGGGTGAAGATTTGGAGTGAGAGGTTTAAATGATATGGGTATAGGAAGGGTATGTGAAGAGCACTTGGCAAATGTAGACTCAAGGAGGAGGAGTTTGTAAAGTAGTACGAGAGAAGAATGTGGGTGGCTAAAGTGGAAGTTAGAATGTCAATAGTGATGATGGAATGAAGTGGCTGATACAAGAGGTTAAAAGCAAAAGATGCGTGTTGAATGTGATAAAAGAATGATAGGATTGAAAGAAATATATATTAAAATATAAAAAAATAAAAAGGGGAGGCAAAAGTTGCATAAGTAGGAGAAAAAAAAAAAAGAACAGCTTGGAAGGATGATGAATGGAGACTTACAAGGTAGGACAGTTGCTCTGGAAGGAAGTCGAAGGGCTAAGTAAGAGAGTAGGTAGAAATTTGTTTGATTGAATAGGATGTGCTTTGGTAATTGATAAATCTGCTTTTGAGGCGAAAGTATGAGGGAACACTTGATATCTGCAAACTTTTGATACTGATGAAGAATGATTAGTGCAATAAAGTGTGGATTTGATGGTGTAATAAGAAATAGGTATTTTTTGGGAAGAGTAATATAGTAGGAAGGATAAAGAGTGAGTGAAAAATTGAGATTGCAAATCAACAGATATAGATGGAAATCTGGTCAATGATAAGATTTCGGTGAATTTGTGATTGAAATTGGGTTTGAGTTGTAACCAAGTAGTTTTGTGGAGGATGTAGTTCCAAAGGATTGGAGAGATCAGTAATAGCACCCTTAAGCCAGGGGTAGGAAGATAGGGGAACTGCACGACTTAGGGGAATTGTTTATTGGAGTGTTGTAGGAGAAGCTATATATGCTGGTATTTTGGTTTAAGAGAGTAGAGTGACTGAGGGACGATGCTAGACAAGTACATCTAGAAGTTGGGGTTAGATGTGTAGATAAATTCTTCATTGACAAAATGAATTTATAGAAATAAGAGTGTGAATAGAACAAATTGTATTAGGTTTATATGCCTGCACAATGTGATATGACAACAATAATAGGCGAAGACCTTTGAAGGGTGTTAAGCGATTATTTTTTGGATAGGTTCTAGAAGAAAAGTATGTATTTCGATAGTGAAACGTGTATAGGAATAAGTTCAGTAGAGAGTGAATGGTTTAATATTAATGGTGGAGTGAAACAGAGATGGTTGACCTGGCTACTTAATTTAGTATAGGGTGAGTAGGGTGGAAGGGTGCACTGGTATATCATAAACGAGATTGAAGGTGCGTGTTACTG
>JABUQX010124991.1:17500-29400 GCA_015478945.1 Trachelipus rathkii
ATATATATATATATATATATATATATATATATATATATATATATATATATATATTATATAGATATATTAAATTCTTTTTATATAATTAATTATATAATATATATATATATATATATATATATATATATATATATATATATATATATATATATATCATATGTGGGCAAGATAACGAAAAATGTTATCGCGATAACCGATAAATCGATAACGAAAACCTTATCATCGATAACCGATATCCGATAACTCGTGATAAAAATATCGCCGATAAGGCGATAACCGATAAATCGATAAATCCAAATTTTTATGTATTTCATTTTATTATAAATAAAATCATAAAATTAATATAATAGATTAAAATATAAGTAAATGAATATATAGAAAATAATATACAGTACATATGAAACAAAAATAAAACAAAATAGAATAAAATAAAGTAAAATAAAGTAAAATAAAATAAAATAAAAATTAAAAAAATAAAATAAATTTAAATAAAATAAAATAAGTAAAAATACGAAATACAGCTATACACAAAAATATATAATAAAAATGTGTATAAATATATTTATTACGAGAATACCTTAGTAAATATTCATCGAGTAATTAAAGAAAATGAAATAAAATAAAAATAAAATAAAATACGGATAAATCATTATAAAATAAAACTATATAAAATAAAACATTTATGAACTGGCCTTATGTGACTAGGAATGATCATTTAATATATTTATTTTAACTGTCTACCTATACTTTCCTAAAATTTCTATTAAATTATATAAAAATAAAGAAATAAAAAAATTATACAAACATACAACTAATGAGATTAAAAGGAGTATATGCACTTTCCTAAAATTCCTTGTTAACCATTGTATATAAAATATAAAAATAGAAAAAGCAAATATACAGCTACTGAAATTATCTAGATTATAGCTATAGTAAAATATTTTAAACGTTAAGTGATTATTCTAAATCACAAACATTTCATTTAGTTAAGCGTCATATGTCAGCCAGGGATACATTTACATAGAGATGTGGCATGATTCTAACGATATCTCCATACATGAGTTGATTGTATTTTTTTTTTCTAAATCTTTTACAGCCAGATTGAAAACGCAACAAATAAGAACGCGACATAAGTTACCATATATTGAAATCAGTTAATAAATATAAAGCTTAGGACTACATTCACTACACTAATAATCGTAAATAAAAAAAAACCTTTATAACGCTGGAAACATCTCACTTTTAAAGTTTAATTAAAATGTTTACTAATTATGACGCCACTGGCCTTGTAAGAGTTGCCAGGTGACGATTATCGTTATCTCAGATTTCTATATAGAGGGAGAAATATATATATATATATATATATATATATATATATATATATATATATATATATATATATATATATATATATATATATATATATATATATATATATATATATATATATATATATATATATATATATATATATATATTTATTTTCAGACACATTACTTTACAACCGCTCCCAGGAAGGGTCAAGACCCTGTCAGCGGGGCCAGCACTCTTCTGAATCTTTCTCTATCTTCCAAAACTCCATCTTCCCTCAGCTCCTGCATCGACGGCAATCCATGTCTTCTCAATGAGTCCTCCACCGAGCTTTCCCATCTCTTCCTAGGTCTTCCTCTTGGTCTCGTTTCCTCCGGTCTCCACTCCCATCTCTTCTTGGCCACTCTTCCCTCTTGCATCCTCTCCAGATGTCCCCACCACCTCAATCTAGCTGCATCGATCTTATTCAATATAGCCTTCACTCCAACCTCCTCTCTTATTCTTTCGTTTCTCTGTCTGTCTCTTCTAGTCTTTCCCCTTATCGCTCTCAAAACGTACATCTCCGCCGACTGTATTCTGCTATCCTCTCTTGTGGTCGTACTCCATGTCTCTGCTCCATATAGTAAAATCGGTGTTAACACACCTTCAAATATCACCCTTTCCACACTCATTTGTCTATCTTTCAGTATGGGATTTACACTGCTCCTACTGCTCCTTCATACTGAGCTATCATCTACTTGTAATCTCTTGTACATTTCCTCCCTCTTCTAAATACTCCACCCAAATACTTACATTTCTCCACCATCTTTATCTCAGTCCCCTCCACCTCTATTCTCAAGTCTCTCCCTCCTTCTTCTCTACTGACCACCATGATCTCCGTCTTTTCCGTGTTTATAGTCATTGTATGCCTATATCATCCTGTTGCTAGCTGCATAACCACTATCTCTCAACCTGTCTCCTCTTCACTGCACGGAAAGTCATCCGCATAAGCCAAAATACCACCGTCCAAATGCTCGATATCTTCTCTCGCCGCATACACACATCACTACAGCCAGGCTCACGACCACAAAATAAAGTGGTGATAACACCTTCCTTGTTTAACCCCTTTCCCTGTTCTCACCTCGAAGACCATTCCATACATTTCTCATATTCTGTTCTTACATTACATTTACTATTCTTATACAAACTCTACAGAGTTTCTCTCAACTTTCTACCATATTCTCTCTCCAGCACTCTCCAAAGTCTCTCTAGGCACTGAATCGAAAGCTTTCTTCAGATCTATGAAAGCTATTTATGCTCGTTTGTTAAATTCCCATACCTTTTCCAACGTAATTCTCAGAGCAAACAAGAGATCCGTCTTGCTTCTGTTCTTTCTATATCCGTGCTGCTCTTCCCCCAGTCTACTACTATTCTCAACCTTTTCTCTAAAATTCTCTCATATGTTTTTACCAAATGGTTCAACAAGGAAATTCGCCTGTAGTTTTTACAGTCTCCTGTGTCTCCTTTTCCCTTATATATTGGCACTATAATTGACTTTCCCCATCCTTCGTCCTGGCGCTTCGCTCTCGTTCCAACACCTATTAAACAGTTTCAAATTTCTTCTTTCATTTTCTCTCCTCCTCTCTTTCATCAATTCTATGGTATCAACGTCTTCACTTAGTGCGCCCTGATTCTGTCCTTTCAGAGCCACCTCTAATTCTTCCATAGTTATCTCCTCACCTCCTCATCTTCCTCTCTCTCCACCTTCTTCTCCCTCCTCCTCCCCTGTTCATTCACAATTAGCAGTTCACTGAAGTGCTCAGTCCATCTCCTGTTTGTGTCTATTGATTTCACCAAAACTTCTCCTTGCTTATCCTTGATGTTGCACACTTTCCTCTTTGATCCTCTATATGTGTTTGCCAGTCTAAAAATGTTCTTCTTTTCTAGCCGCTTCGTAACCTATGGCTCATACTTCCTCTCTCTTTGCAGCCTCTTCTTTTACTCTTCTTTTCACTCTCTCTGCATCATTTCTTGCCTCCACATACTGAGCCCTTGTTTGTACAGTTCTATTTTTCAATAATCTACATCAAAACCGTTTTTCCTCTTTATTGCCTCGCTTCTTCTTCAGTCCACCACTGTGTGCTCTTTTCTTCGTTCCTCCCTACCATCTTTTGCTAGGGTCTCACCTCTTACCACCCTTCTTATCGTTTCTTTTATATATATACATATACCTCTGTACCATATATATATATATATATATATATATATATCACTCTCTTTCTTTATATATGCCTATATATATATATATATATAACTTAAGGACAGACGTGTATAGTCGATTTTATCGGAGAGCAGATAACGATGGAAGAGCCGTTATCATGATAAATTATCATGATGATTTATCATGATAACGCCCACATGATATATAATATGTAGCAATAATAATATATATATGGCATAATAATATATATAGTAATATTAATGTAATAATATATAATATATATATATATTAACATAATACTAATAATAATAATATTTCTTTCTTCTGTATACAAAACATTTAGAACATTTATATATATATATATATTCATAATAATAACATAATAATATAATAATATACTATGTTTAAATACTATACATAAATAATAATAATATATGTATATAATATATATCATATATATAATATATATGTAATATATATATATTTTTACTATAAATAATAATATATTATATATATATAACAATAATAATAATAATAATATATATAATATCTTTATATCTATATATATATATATATATATATATATATATATATATATATATATATATATATATATATATATATATATATATATATATATATATATATATATATATCAGAGCTGCGGAGTCGTAAAATAAATTTTCGACTCCGACTCCGGCTCCTACTCCATAAATTTCAATCCATATTAAGACTCCCGACTCCGACTCCGACTCCACATAAACAAAAATTTCGAAACCGCATCTCGACTCCGACTCCACTTAAACAAAAAGTTTCGACTCCGACTCCGACTCCGCCGAAGCAAGACTTTCAGGCTTACGACTCTGAGCGCTCCACAAACTCAGACGCAGATCAGATACTAAATTTCGACCGATTCAGTTATGACAAAGCACAGGTTACATTAAAACATTTTTGTTTCAACAATTTTTATAAACTTTTCAAAATAAAAAAATATACCACTTTTCAATGAATCTAATCTAAATGCTATACGGTAAAGTACCGTAAAAACATAAAGATACAGGCGCAACACATGACAAAAAATATTTCAGTTTCGGAAACAAATAATGCAAATTATTTTTATTTTTATTATAAAACAGCCATTATAAAATTAACAGTTTAATACTTTCAGTTTCAATAATAATAATAATAATAATAATAATAATAATAATAATAATAATAATAATAATAATAATAATAATAATAATAATAATAATAATAATAATAATAATAATAATAATAATAATAATAATATTAATAGAATAATGATTACTATTAAAATTAAAGAACTAAGGTTTGTTTATTTTAGGATAATAATATATGTATAATAATATTAACCATATATGTATATATATATATATATATATATATATATATATATATATATATATATATATATATATAATATATATATATGTAATATATATATATATATATATGGATTACTTACAAGAATGCACAAAATAAAATTCACCTTTGAGACCTGTAATATCTATGTGCGGAACGGTTACACAAGAAATTGCCCAATATCTGAACAGCATTATCCGACCATATCTTAATAACTCTTTCATAGTTAAATCAAATAATGAAACATTATGTAAATTGTCAAACTTAAAACTTGAAGCCACTAATATATTCGCCTCACTTGATGTAGAATCTTTGTTCATAAATGTACCGGTTCTTGATACGATTGACATATAATAATTAACGAAGTTTATCACTCAAATAGCCTACCCCCACCAGATATATCAGAACAACATATGAGAACCTTTTATTAATTTGTTGTAATCAAACACCGTTTAAATTTAAAGAAAACATATATCTTCAAACTGATGGACTGCCAATGGGCTGACCACTTGGACCTACATTGCTGACTTCTATATGTCCAATCTGGAAAAACAAAATCCTTCGTGAAACAAACGCTTTAACCCCGTATTTACATAAGGTATGTCGACGACACCCTCACTATTTTTAGGAACATAGATCATATATCATCAGTTCATCAATAGAATTCAAGAGTTGTTTGTCATGCTTAAAATTCACTAAACTTAGGTTAATAATGCTATCTGTTTACAGACATGAAATCTATGTTAATTCTGACGACTCATTATCTACAGGCATACATGTCAAACCCTCTGATAAGGTCTGTGTATGAACTATGGATCCTATTCTCCGACTATTTACAAAGAATCTATATCGTAAAAATTTTAGTTTACAGAGCATACAACCTATGTTCAACTTGGAAAACTTTTGATGAAGAAATTTGTCGCATTAAGTAAAATTTAATTAACTGTGATCATCCACAATATTCAGTTGAAAATTTAATTAATAAAAACCCTTACAAAATTATGTAATAAAGAAAGTAAAAATAGTCAAAAAAATTCGATAAATTTCCAATGCTATTTGTCAATAAGGAAGAGAAAGTGACTTCGTAATATTTTGAATTCTCACCTCAAAACTAAAGACACCTCAAAAATTAGAAGACTATACCATAAGTCAAAACAACTGTCATCTTCCTTTAGCACAAAGAGATGCTTTGCCCGACAAACCATCACGTTTCGTGTACCAATTTCTTTGCCTAAGTGAGGAGTTGGGCTGTACGTCGACATAAAACTAGTTTACACGAAGAATAAATTGTCCAGGACAGGAACTTATAAATCGAACCAGTAGTAACGGTGAACAATACGGCATGGTCGATCAACTAATAAGTAATATTTCTAAACCTTCCACAATATTATACGGATCGTGCGAAGTCCAGAAACTTAAAATTGCAGAGGCTTTCTGTCCAAAACTTACGCAACCAGACATACTAACATAAATTTTATGTATTTACATCAGTCAGACTCAATATCATTTTATTTACTTATTATATATCAATTTAAAAACTCATTCGCTTACAAGAAATAATCCTCTAAAGATGTCTCAAGTATAGAGAAGTATGGAACTACATCGAATGCTTTTGAGAAATCTAATAATAATATATCTTCTAACTTCTCCTGTACATTATTCTCTAAGAAAATCATAAAAAATTAAATTAAGTACTAAATAAATATTAAGAACGTTGGAAATATAATCTAGTAGTCTTTTCTCTCATTAATAATAATAATAATAATAATAATAATAATAATAATAATAATAATAATAATAATAATAATAATAATAATAATAATAATAATAACAATAAATGAAAAAACTTCAACTAAATATAATTTTGTTTTTTATTCCGTTTTTTATGTAGATTCCAAATATGTTTTTAGTTTTTCTCTGACATCGACTGTTTTTGTGTTACGACGGCAGGAAGTATTTATTGGCATCCCATTTTGTATGGTGGTTACCATTACAAAAATTTTTTTTGGTTTCTTCTGATTTTTTTTATTGTTTTTTATTCAGTTTTTTATGCAGATTCCAAATATGTTTTTAGTTTTTCTCTAGTATTTACCATTTTTGTGTTACGACGGCAGGAAATATTTTAAGTATATAATTTTTTATGGTGGTAACCGTTCAAAAAAAAAAAAAAAAAAAAAAAAAAGGTTTCTTCTGATTTTTTTATTGTTTTTTATTCAGTTTTTATGCAGATTTCAAATATGTTTTTAGTTTTTCTCTGAGTATTTACCATGTTTGTGTTACGACGGCAGGAAGTATTTAACCACCCATTTTTGTATGGGTGATTTGTTAAAAAATATTTTTGTTTCTTCTGATTTTTTATTGTTCTTATTCAGTTTTTATGCAGATTCCAAATAGGTTTTTAGTTTTCTCTAGCATCGACCGTTTTTGTTTTACGATGGCAGGAAGTATTTAACCACAATATAAAATGAGAAGATGCCAATAAATACTTACTGCCGTCGTACATAAAAACGGTCGATGCTAGAGAAAAACTAAAAACATATTTGGAATCTGCATAAAAACCTGAATAAAAAACAATAAAAAAATCGGAAGAGAGAGAAAAAAATTTTTTTTTTAGTGGGCTCCCTTGCCACAGAGCGGACTCCACATGCTACTACTGCAAAATGTCTTCTTTGATCGATGCTAGAGCTAGCCCAAGTCTCTCATGAAAGCTGAATAAGCTAAAATCAGAAGCTAAATCTTTTTTGTAACATTGTGTAATAATAATAATAATAATGTCGCTTTTATAATAATATGTATAATAATAATAATAACATACAGTTCTCTAAATTTTCGACTCCGACTCCGACTCCGACTCCACTTGGGAATCTTCGACTCCGACTCCGACTCCGACTCCACTTACAGCAGGAGTCTTCGACTCCGACTCCGGCTCCGACTCCACTTGCACAGAGTTTTCGACTCCGACTCCGACTCTGACTCCGGGAAAATTGCACGACTCCACGACTCCGACTCCGACTCCGCAGCCCTGATATATATATATATATATATATATATATAAACAGATAACACTCCTCAAATATATATATATATGTGTCTAGATATATATATATATGCTCTATATATATATATATATATATATATATATATATATATATATATATATATATATATATATATATATATATATATATATAAAAAGAGAGAGAGAGAGCAGAGAGAGGAGAGAGAGAGATATATGCGACCTGCTTATAGAAATGGTATTTTTTTCAAGCAAATAACAATTTAAATTCTGAAAAGTTATTCTTATTTCCGACTTTTAACAAATAAAATTTAGGAATAATTTTTTTTTCAGCCATATCATGATGTATAATACGCTATAAGAAAGATCTGGCCCAATCAACCATTTTCACAATGACAATTAATTGATTAGAATATAATAAAAATAATGAAAAGTTATTAAACAAAAGATATAAAAAAAAAATTAAAAATACAACATTCAAATCGTTTTTCTGTATATCTCTCTCTCTCTCTCTCTCTCTCTCTCTCTCTCTATATATATATATATATATATATATATATATATATATATATATATATATATATATATATATATATATATAACTCTTCTATATATATGCTTTATATATATATATATATATATATATATATATATATATATATATATATATATATATATATATATATATATATATATGTGTCTGTCAAGTAGGTGTATGTTTGTGTGTGAGCATGTATTCTGAAAGATTAAATAATTCATTTTCACGTTTAGCTTGTACAAAAATGAAAAATCTAAACAAAACAGATATCCTCTGAGGCATTTGAACGATAATAATAAGTTCATCTCCCATAAAAATAAAAATCTACCATTTCGAAATGTAAAGAAAAATGTCGGCTTTCACTGCGAGTTGAGTTGGAACGGGCGATCAATGGCGAGAACAAACAAGAGTTCAATCACTCCCGATTAGTCTTCTCGAAAGTCGTGGGCTAAGAAGGATCAGATCCTCTTAAGAACCATTTAAAGCATTAGGTCTCATATGTGCCTACCGTGACCGTATTCAGTGACACCCTTCCTATCTCGTTATACACTGTTTTAAGTGTTAGTTTTATACATCCACTCATTTGTATTACATGAAATATATATATATATATATATATATATATATATATATATATATATATATATATATATATATATATATATATATATATATATATATATATATATATATATATATATATATAGATATATATAGATATAGAAAAAAAAAGCCTCTATATATATATATATATATATATATATATATATATATATATATAACAACCTTTTCCACCCTAAATGAAATCCTGCCTACGTATATACTGCTGCTCTTCTTTAACAATAACATAATATATAGCAATATATATATATATATATATATAACATATATATATATATAAGAGGTAACTAAATAAAAACGGGCCCCGCGCGCACTTTTTATGATATCTCCTACAATCATTCATTAATTACCTTTGCACTTTGCAGGATATGGCGGCAAACCGCCGTGAACACAACTACGGACCTCAATGGAAGCAGGCCAAAAAAAGATTATGCTAAGTAAAACGCATTATTACAAGACAGTCTTGTTCAGAAGAGTATCGGCGGAGGATTTCGCCGCATCATTTCGAATGCGAGAGAGGCCCTCTCGCTAGAAGCAGGGATTCAGAAATGGGTGAACCACTTTGGTGAATAATATGGGACCGTGGGAACCTCAATGAAGCAAGTGAAAACGGTCAAGCCTCAGAACATCCCCAGAAAGCATTCAGCTGGTTAATAGCGTGAGAGAGTCAGTTCAGCAAAGTCCGAGACGCTCTGTGCGCAAGCGAAGTCAGTCCTTCGGTATATCCTGTGAGACTTGCAGGAGAGTACTAGTAAACAATATAAGGGCTTACCCATACAGAATACAGACGAAGCAGAGACTCTTACAGCCTTAGACAAACAGCAGAGAAAGGCTATTGCAGTTAAGTTACTGGAGAAAATCCAGGAGATCCTAGATTTCCTTAACCTCCTTTGACCTCAGATGAAGTCCACTTCCATCTTGAAGGAAAGGTGAACTCAAAGACAAATGTCTTCTGGGGGAACTCCAAACCCAATGAAGAAGTCACCAAGGTCATTCACTCCCCTAAGTACAGAGTATGGGCTGCAATCTCTGCCAGAGGCATCATCGGACCATTCTTTGAGGAATCTGGCGCGACATTGTCAGTCACCAAAGAAAGGTATGTTGAGGTCCTCAAAACTTCAAGAGTGAGTTACAGACCCTCTATCTGTCGCTTATGAGAAAGTTCTGGTTCCAGCAAGATGGAGCAAGCTCTCACACCTCAAACCTGTCCCGAGATTGGCTGAAAGAGAACTTTGGAGATCGTGTGATCAGTCTCAAGTCTGATTCCGAATGGGCACTTCATAGCCCAGACCTTAGCCCCCAGATTTCTTCCTTTGAGGCTATCTCAAGGACCGAGTGTACGCAGGGAGACCCAGAACCATCACTGAACTCAAGGAAACCATCAGGGAGGAGATAAGAGCCATTCCTCGGTCTGTTTGTAAGAACTTCTTGAACAGCTATGTGATGTGCCTCAGGAAATGCACGGAGATAAATGGAGGTTATCTCGAACACATGCTCTAGAATGAAGAAGAAAAGACCAAAGACTATCATGTTTTAATTTGATGTTCTAAACACAATAAACTAGTTATAACTGAAGTTTCATTTAATTCCGACAAAAAATTAAGAAATGAAGCCTATCAAAAGTTGTGGGTCCCGTTTTTTTTTTTTATTATATATTTTTATATATATATATATATATATATATATATATATATATATATATATATATATATATATATATATATATATATATATATATATATATATATATATATATATATATATATATATATATATATATATATATATTTCTATTATGTTTATCCCGGACACGACGGTGCTCGACATACGATGATCCGCCTTTACGAACATCCCCCCGAACTACTCTATTTATGTAACTGTTGTTGTCCAAGCAGAATATGTGTAATTAAGGAGAAAAAAATGATCGAGAGAGAGAGAGGGAGGATGAGGAGGCATCGGTCAAGGAGTCAGAAACTTAGAGTCAAGATTGACAGGAGCTTTTGCGCTGATAAGAGGAGGAGAGGATTGTGCAGTTTACGATGTTTGAGGACCTAACATTGAGAGGCACACTAAGGTCGAAAGAGGATCATGGATTTACCATCGATGTTATAAGGATATTTTGTTGGAAAAAAAAAGTATCAGTCAGTCCAGCCTAAGAACTTCGCTGAAGCAAAGCAAGCTGCATCTCCAGACCCAGTGTTTGCTGCACCTTATCACGATCATCATCTGAAACTTCCAACCCAGACTCTCCAGCACCTGTATCTTCAGCACCTTCTGCAGGTTCTTCTCCTCTTTATGCCAAAATATATCCTATGATTTTAATGTTTACAGATAAGAAATTGTCCACTTTCATTACATTTTTATATTAATCTCCGAACCTCAGTGAATTTCAGCTTACGTTTGTTGTAGGAACAGGCTCCGTGTCTTTACAGGACTGATTTATGTAATAATAATATGTAATAATAATAATAATAATAATGTAGCAACAATATATAATATATAATATATAAATATGTATATATACTATATATATAATAATCATAATAATAATAATAATAATAATATATATATATATATATATATCTCATATATATAATATCATATATATATATAATATAATATATAATATATAATATAACATAATACCAGTCAACTAATAATAATATATATATAATATATATATATATATAATATATATGTAATATATATATATATATATATAATAATAATAATAACAATATATATAATAATAATATATATATATGTATATACATATAATAATAATAATAATAATAATAATAATATATATGTAATTAATAATTAAAAATAAC
>JABUQX010124992.1:0-5000 GCA_015478945.1 Trachelipus rathkii
ATATATTATTAATACCTATGTTCATTGACCTTTTCTGTAATACCTATAGCCATAGTATATAGTTTAGTTTCCTGAGGTTATTTATATTTTTACCATGTATAACCTATTGACTCTATATTTATGGCTCACTTGACTCTATTATATTTATGATGATAATCATATACCGTATATTTTATTTGAGAACTATAGTCCGGATTTTATTTGTAGAAGCTATATATACTGAGATTATTTATTTTGGAGAAACGGAAAAACACTTATTCGCTGAATAACTCGGATTTTATTTTAAAAGAACGAAGTAAAGTGTTTTTTTTTTTCCCTTCAGAATAATATTATATTTTTTGATGAACCCAAATATATATATTATATTTGTAGAACTATATATATACTATATATCAATAATTTTTTTTGTATAGACTATACTCATAATTATTATTATATATAGCAAATCAGTACCTTACTGAGAAATAAAGGGTTAGCGCCAAAACTCGGTATGCGTTATATATATATATTGTAGCAACGCTGAGTTGTACGTATTAAATAGGGTGAAACACACTTACTTCGGCTGACTAAGTTATTAGTGATTTTGAAAATTATCTCCACATGTCTAGGATCACTAAAACACTCTCGGATGATGATACTACAAGAATCAACGAATGTGTTCTATAAAGTTGTTTGATGTAAGTTACTCGTAGATTACGCAATCGAATCCGCCGAGTAGCTTCGTCGATTTATATACTACTAAGCACCCATTGTCCTCTCCAATCTAATATCGAGGTGTTGTTCATAACATCACTTGTCTGTGTTATGGCACTCGAACACTGGTAGACCTTTAATTGGCCTACATCCAGTTTGGTTAATAAATTATAATCCTATAGTATATTGGGGGGCGCCTTCATACATGTATGCAAGTGGATACCTTAGCATATATATCATGTATATCTGTGGCTTTTCGTATTGATTATATTACTGACAGGGGGAGGGGTCTAAAAACGGAATAGGCCTAAAAATATTTCATGTAAAAATATTTCATGTTACCTTCTGAAAGTGTTCGACGTAAGTGTGTGTGTGTGATGTCGCTCGCTGTGTGTGATGTGTGATCGTGTGTGTGTGTGTGTTGTTGTGTATGCGTATAATACCGCGCGATAAAAGAAATATTTATGGTTTCGCTTATAATATAGGGGTCATAAATAATAATATATAATAATAATATATATATAATTAATAATAATTAATTATAATAATAATTAGATTAATGACACTATCAATAATCAATATGAAATAATAATATAATTAATAATAATATATTATAACTATGAGTATTAAAACTTACTGTTTAATATAAAATAACATTGTGTAGCTCAGTTCCGTGACAAATGTGGGTACAAAGTGATGAAACTCCTTAGGCTCTACTACATTCTTTTCACTATGTGTCTAAGAATAGATATTAAGAATTAATTGATCGTGCATATTCCGAATTTACATTGCTCAGCGACCACGTCGTGGAGCGGCCATACGCAAATACAGTTCTCTGATGGTCTAGCGGCACTGAGCGCAACTAAAAACAATGGTATGAGTCTTAGGATGTCTGGGTAGACGGCAATTTAACCAATCAATGTTTTAGTTGTGAACGCTAGCAGGCTAAAGTGACGCGCACGCGTTATTGGTGTTGAGAGATCTATGTGGAAATAATAATAATAATATATAATACATAATAATAATAATAATAATAAATAATACATAAATAATATATATAACTCAATAACACTCCATACACCATATAATCTTAACATAATAGATAATATAATACCATAATAATAATATAAATAATAATAATATTTGGGTGCTGCTGTGTATAATAATGATTGAGATGCTCTTATGCTTTGGATTCTCGCTGGTCAAGTTAAACTTTAGTCGTAAGTCTTAGTTACCGTTTACTCAATGAATGCTGTATGCTCACGCTTAGTGCTAGGTATGTGAGAAATATTATGTTTGCCTCTTTTACTTTCCAATATAATGTTAATGTAAAATTAACATTACATTTTAGAGATATGTTTGATAAAGATGTGTTGTATATTTTTTCAGTATAACTTGAACGATTGACCATTGTGATAATATTTACAAACTAATCAACTACAACAAGCAGCACAACACCACAAACATACAGCATACGCAACATAACAACAACATGCATACAACAGACGCTAACATTGTAACAACAACAACTCGAACAACTGAACAGATCTAACAACAAACGCGACATTTCAGAGACAAAATATAAACTAACAGCACACAAGAATATTTTTTGATTTAATTTTATACAAAATATGAACACTGAATCATTAGAATCAAATAGAATATAGATCAGAGACAGGTAGCGAGGGTATAGTATTGATTAACTGAATTTACTGATTTATGCTTTAGGGTATGTAAACATAAACAATTTTAATAAAAAATATGACTTTAATCAATAGAAATCAATAGATTAATAGATCATGGATGGTAGGAGGGTAGTTGGATAAACTGACTCTACTGATTTACTGGCTTTAGGGTATGTAAAAAATGCAATTTTTTTTTAAGTTATAAAGCCATAAAAGATGAATAAATTTTTATGTAAAACTAAAAGTTTTAAAGAAAAAAGCAAAATAAATAAACCCTTTAGTTTCTGTTATACAAAAGTTACTTTATCCGACTCCTTCGTAATCAATAGATCAATAGCTTCAATAGATCATGGGAAGGTAGGAGGTTGAATGGGTTTGATTTACTGATTAACTGATTTTACCTGCTTGAGAGTAATGTAAAATGCTAATTTTTTAAGTTATAAACATAAAAAGAATAAATTTTTAGTAAAAACAAAATGTTTAAAGAAACAAAACATAATAAATAAAAGTTTTTGTGTTATGTTATACAAAATGTTACTTGAATCAATAGATCAATAGATCAATAGCTCATGGATGGTAGGATGGCAGTTTGATTTACTGATTTACTGATTTACTGATTTACTGATTTACTGATTTACTGCTTTAGGGTATGTAAAAATGTAAACTTTTTAAGTTATAAACATAAAAAGCATAAATTTTTTAGTAAAAACGAAATGTTTTAAGCAAATAAAATTTAAAAAGTAAATAAAAAAATTTAAATTGAAAGCAAAAATTAAAAACATAAAGAATAAATGTAAAATGAAACTTATAAAACTTATAAAATAAAACTTATAAAATAAAAATAGCAAACAATATATTTTAGTTGACGTTTATAAAAAGAAAACGAGATTTTGAAAAATAGAAATGTCAGTCTGAGGCTAAACTAATGTTTACTAACTCAGCACCGCACAGGCTCCACCACCGGTGCCTGTACCAACTCTGTCTTCTTCTCAGTCTCCTTTCTCCATCCTCCTCCTTCCTTCCTCCATCTTCTCTTATGCACTCCGTGCATTTAAACTTCTTTTATTTCAGTTAGGGGCCCTCCTCCAGGGGGCTCCAAACACCATTCTTCCTCCTTTTTCGTTCCTCCTTCTTCCTCCTCCCTCATTCCCTCTTCCTCCTTCATCATTCCTCTTCTCCTTCTTCTTCTTCTCTTACGCACTCCGTGATTTCTTTACCTTCCTAAGCAAATTTCCTATCTGGAAGGACAGCAATCTCCGAAGGGGTGCACTCGTCCGGAACCGCCATTCCAGGCAGACGGAGGCGGCGGCGGCACAAACAAACAACCGGAAATAGAGATACCATCGCGCAAACTATTTATTATTTATTTATTTATTTTATTTTTAATTTTAATTTTAATTTTTTAATTTTAATTTTATTTTAATTTTTATTTTTTTTTTTTTTTTTTTTTTTTTTTTTTTTTTTTTTTTTTTTTTTTTTTTTTTTTTTTTTTTTTTTTTATTTTTTTTTTTTTTATTTATTTATTTATTATTTTTATTTATTTATTTATTATTTATTTATTTTTTTTAATTTATTAATTTAATTTATTAATTATTTAATTAATTAATTAATTAATTAATTATTAATTAATTAATTTATTTATTTATTAATTTTTTTAATTAATTTATTCATTTTTATTGTTTCGAAAAAAACCTGCGGTTTTTTTCGTTGATAGAAGGGCCGAAATTACCCTTCCGGGCGGTCGATCGTTTACTTCCGGTTTTACTTCCGGCCTGCAATATATTACACTCTAACTACAGCGATTAATCGACTGAATTTTAAATAATTTTCTTTCGATTATATTTTTTAGTGTAACAAGTCAACCAGAGCAAGTAGAAAGACGATTTAAACATCGATATAGTGGTAAAAAACATCGATAAATCGATTGGAACCATCAAAAATGATCTACCGATCATTTAAAACCTTCTAGGAACCAAAAAAAAACCCTTTGGGGGGCTTCGCCCCCTTTTTGGGGGTGAAACCCTTGAGTTCAGGTTCAAAACCCTCTTGAAGGTCGGTCTTCCAGACCTTAAATTCGGTCTCACCGATTAAAAATCCTAGGTTTGATTACCTAAAGGAATACCATAGGGTAAACCACAAAGATGGTAGGAGTCGGGGTCTCTCGGCAGTTTGGCGGTTAGTTTCCCCCCCCTTACTACTCACTCTATCAAGTCATTTGTTAAAAAAAATAAAAACTTATAATCTAAAATCAAGAGTCCCCAAACGTTTTTGTCTCCTAGACCACTTGCCATGTTTTTCGGTTTTGGGTAGACCCCCTGCTTACCTGATATTGATATTTTTCAAATTCATCAACTTCAAATGTGTTTTTTGATATATATATATATATATATATATATATAGTATATATATATATATATATAATTATATATATATATTATATATTATATATATATAATATATATATATATATATCATATATACATATATATAATATATATATATATATATATATATATATATATATATATATATATATATATATATATATATATATATATATATTATATTATATATATATATATATATATATATATACTATATGTATAATATATTATATTATAT
>JABUQX010124992.1:17500-24178 GCA_015478945.1 Trachelipus rathkii
TTCAATATTAGCCATGTAACTTGCAAATCAACCTATCTCTCTCTCATTCAATGCATGTAAATTAAATCAAGTCAAAGAAGAGCCCTTATCTGGATACAACATTGCTTATTGTTTTCAATGCATGCACGCTGGCACCAACCTATTTCCTTATAAGGACCTGAGGCCGGTTACAAGTAGTATTATGAGGCTGGTATGGGGTGAAGAGAAAGTCCCTCTAATCTGGCATGTCAATCAATTCATACATTTGCCGGTGTGTATATATGTATATTGAAGCTTGAGGACCAGAACCAGCCTCGTTCTCTATTTCTTACTACTGCATGTATTCTATCAATCCTTAACAATTATCATCATCATCATCATAATTCATAACAATAAATCAATATTATATTAAATATCAAACAATCGCGACAATTAACGATAATTTCGCTATTTCTAAACATTTATTCTCGAATTTTTTTTTAAGTAAATGTATTAGAGGTAGGACGTGTAAAATTTTTGGGAATGACAGAAAACCGGAATGTTCTCCGGTTTGTAAGTAATCCTTAAATAATAAATATTAGACATATCTCCTGTTTAGAAGAGAGCTAATGTGACCTGTATTTATACCAGTTCCATCCTTTTTCTGTCCATCTATTTTCACCACAGACTTAACCGCTATACTTGATATTTATTACCATACTGGTAAAGTCGGGAACACTAATTCTTTTTCTTTTCTTTTTGCACGTCCTTTGGTTTTCACATTTTCAAGCGCTGTGTATCAAAGCATGTCAGGTTTTAATATGACTTTGTTTTTGTTGCTTTCCCTTTTCCAAAAATAATCTTGCGGAATGTGTGTAAGCATTTTCATCCACTTTCAGGAAGGTTTCTACCTTTTCAGTGGGATTAAAGTCTCCCATCTGGCCTCTAAAATTTGCTCCTCAAGAGTTCTTCAGAGTTTAGGTCATCCTTCTCAAAGCTGTGGTTTCAAATGAGTTTGTTAAAAGCAATGAAAATTGAAGGATTGATCTATTAGCCCGGCCTCCCTGACTCTTCTCACGTGAACTCTTCCTTTCAATATACTACTCTAACTGGAAAGTTCTAAGACAGGTTGCGCCATTGTTCTTTAAAAGGGGCTAGGTTTGCTGACGGGTGTTGTACGGGAAGCTTGTTTTGTCCTCGAAACGTACTGAAAGATAAGCGCGATATCTTTCCTCATTACCGAGCTGCATCCTGACGAGTGGACGCTTGTTGTCGTGTCTCGGCGGATTTTTGATTTCTCTAAATGGATAAACGAGTTTGTGTAAAATCTTGTTTTAAAACCAGGAATTCAGCTTCGGTGACATGAACTCTTAAAAATAGCTTACGGAGATAAATGTCTTAACCGGTTAAATGTTTTTTTTCTGGTTCAACAGATTCAAAGATGGCCGCGAATCAGTCGAAGATGACCACCGGTCCGGCTGGCCTTCCACTACAACATCCAACGAAACCACGTGAAATTCGCGATTTAGTGCGCCCTGACCATAGATTAACAATTAGAGAGATGTTTCTACGCGGTTCAGTCAATTTTAACTGAAGATGTGAAAATGTTAAGTGTCCGCAAAATTCATTCCATAGTTGTCAGACCACCAGAAACAACACCGACTTGAAGTCTCCCAAGACCTGATTAATCTGGTCGAAAGTGAACCAGATTTGTTAAATAGGATAATTACAGATGACGAATCTTGAGTTTATGAGCATAACCCAGAATCAAAGACACAATCATCGCGTGTAAGGGTTCAAATTCGAAATGACCGAAAAAAGCCCGAAGAAATCGGTTGAATGTGAAGAAAATGTTGGTGTTTTTTCGATTCCACGGGCATCGTGCAACACAAATTTGCCCCTAGAGGGCATACAGTCAACCAGGAATATTATATAATTGTCCTTCAGCGATTGCGCGAAAAAGTGAGGAAGAAAAGTCATGTACTCTGGCGAGACAAAAATTGGGTCCTCCACCACGACAACGCACCGGCTCATGTGGCCTTCTCGATCACGGAATTTTTTACCAAATTCAAAATATTTGCTGAAAGGGAAAGAATTTGACTCAATTGAAGACATTCAGGCAATCTGCCGAGACACGACAACATGTCATCACTAATCAGAATGCAACTCGGTACTGAAGAAAGATATCGCTCTGATCTTTTCAGTACGTTTCAAGGACAAAACAAGCTTCCCGTACAACACCCGCCCGCAAACCTAGCCCCTCTTATTGAGCAGTGGTGCCACCTGTCTTAAAACTTTCCAATTAGAGAATTAATATATATATATATATATATATATATATATATATATATATATATATATATATATATATATATATATATATATATATATATATATATATATATATATATATATATATATATACAAACCTTTATAAAGGAAGGGAATAAGAGCGTGTTAAAATTGCTGAAATTGCTAAAAACTAATTTTTTTTCCAAAATTATTCAACAAATACTTGAATTTCAAATTTCTGAAATATCGTCCCTAAATTAACCTCATTTTTGACGTAAATTATCCTTAAATATACGTTTAAAGTTTAATCCTCTAAATTAATTTTAGATTATTTTCAGCCTTGGTACACCATTATGTAGGTATATACATGAGTATTATATTTTATGTATACATATTTTGTGTGATTATTTGTTTCTTTTTTGTGATTATAATTTATAAAGGTTGGTAGTTGTTTTATATTTTAATATAGGTGGAATGTTTATTGGGTATATTAGATTATTGCTTGTATACTTAAAAATTATGTATATTATATACTTAATTTGGGCATACATACACATAACCTAAAATATTGGAATTTATATTAATATTTATATTAATATTTTGTACACTTTTTACAACAAGAATATTTTTTTTTAAATAAATTTATAAATAATATTATGACGCGTCTTTGCACACCAGTTAGAGAAACGTTAAACAAAATGGCGAAAAATAGTCAAAACCTTTTTCAAGCTAATCAGGCCCAAACTAAATAATAAAAACTGCTTCTCTACAATTTTTTTTTTAATTTGACACCTCACGGGCATAGCCCTATTCTAGGAGGGGAACTTCTCTAGGTAATTTCTACCTAGGATCCGGTCTAGGGATCTAACCCGCGCCCTTGCCATGCGACTCTGTCACTATACCACTGAGCCACGGTATCCAATGGCGTATTATTTGCTAAATAACATCTTTGTATGAAGAAAAAAATTTAAAAATATATATATATATATATATATATATATATATATATATATATATATATATATATATATATATATATATATATATATATATATATTATATATATATATATATATATATATATATAGAAATATATATATGGAATAATTTAATAATAATAAGCTAATATATATATATATATATATATATATATATATATATATATATATATATATATATATATATATATATATATTTTCTCTTTTTTTTGTAGGATAATAGGAGGTTAATGATACAGGCTCTTGTGTTCACAACGTATAATTTCGCATCAATATCAGAAGAAATAATTAAATCCCATTACACCACGCCTGGTGAAAAATAAAATAAAATAAAATACATAAATAAGTGACCCCAAGGCGTGAAGTAATAATAAAAAGATTAATAAAAAAAATTATGAAACATCATAAAAAAAATTTAAAAATAAATATATCCAAATAAACAAAACATAATCGATGCATGCCGAGTTTTAAGGCTATGTTAAAAATGGTAAAATAAGGAAAAGGTGGTTGTTAAAAAAAATGCGCTAAAGGTAGCTCTAAAATCTACAGTGAAAATGAGGAAAAGGTGGTTGCTAAAAAAATGAAATAAAGTTAGCTCTAAAATACCATACAGCGTGAGAATGGAAAAACAAAGTGCAGCTTAAAATAAATTAATTAAAGTTAGCTCTAGAATACCATACAGCGTGAGAATGGAAAACAAAGTGCAGCTTAAAATAAATTAAATAAAGTTAGCTCTAGAATACCATACAGCGTGAGAATGGAAAACAAAGTGCAGCTTAAAATAAAGTAAATAAAGTTAGCTCTAGAATTACCGTGCGGCCTAAATGAAAACCGAGATCGCAAAGGTAAGATGCGGTGGAATTAAACAAATAAAAATTTGTTATAATTTAATTATTTATTAAAATGATTTTCAAAAATTATTTATTATTAGTTTTATTATTATTATAAAAAATTGAATTTTAAAATATATTTTTTTTTTATTATTATTATTATTATAATTATTTATATAATTATGATTTAATTCATATTTTTATAATTATATATATATATAATTATTGATTACTATTCAAAAATATTAAAAAAAATCAAAATTATTATTCTATTATTATAATTATTATTTAGCAATCTTTTTAAACATGATTTAATCGAACATTTTTTAAAAAAAAAAAATTCTTTTGCATAATTTTTTTTCATTATTATTAATTATTGTCATAATTACTTATTAAAAGAGTAAGCACAAGAATTCTACAATGCGGCAAAGAAAGAAAAAAAGAAAAATCATAATAATAATTATTACTACTATTAATATTATAGTTATGTTATTTATTATAGTTATTATTAAAATTACAATTATTTTCTTATTATAATCATTATGAAAGATATTTTTACATTTAATATTATAATTAATGTTTACTACTATTATCATAATTATTATAATTATTCTTTATTATGATTATTATTTTTACAATCATTATTATTATAATTATATTTTAATTATTATTTTTATCAATAGTAATTTTAATATAATTATGATTATTATTTCATATAAATATTATTATTTTTATAGTAACTCTTATTATGATTATTATAATTTTTATTATGATTATTATAGGTATTCTAATTATTATTAAAATTTTCATAATTCTTATTACTATAAAAAAAATTCTTATTGTTAATATTTTTATTAATATTATTTTTTTTTTTTTTAATTAATATTATTTCTTATTACCATTACTATTATAAAATTATTATTATTATTATTATTATTATTATTATTATTATTATTATTATTATTATTATTATTATTATTATTATTTATTATTATTATTATTTATTATTATTATTATTATTTTTATTTTTATTTTTATAATTATATATATATATATATAATTATTTTTATTATTACAATTCATGCGTATTTCCAACATAAATTAGGTCCAAGCTGCCTGAGGGCATGTTACAGCGCGTGGTCATGCAAGATAAGAACAAATTAAAAATAAAAAATGGCTTACCAAAATTAATTTCGATTTAAAACTTTAAGTACGGTAAGAGACAAATATTTATAAGCACTGGCACCAACAACGCAAATATTTTATTTATAGCAAAAAAATTAAAAATGATAATTTTTTTTTCACTTAATTCCTCCCAAATTTTTAAAAATTTCACAATAATTCCATGCACGAAATCGAACAGCCTTCCACAGATCACTTCCAGAATCCGACTGGCTTGTATCGGCTCTTTGGGGTATGAATCGAAAACGGTTTGAATTTCGTATACATGCTGAGAGTTAAATTCTTTTTAAATTAATTAGAAATTGATAAGCGATAAAAATTGATAAAAAAAATATTGTGTACTTGGCTCAAAGTTAAATTCATTAAAAAAAATAAACGTTTATTGTTATTTCAGAAAGATTTTAATTCGAAACAGTTGTAACATTTTTGGTTTTATAAATATTGGAACATGACTTTTGAAAAGTCAAACCAAGGTAGCTGCTGGCTGAAAATGCATTATTTAGATAATGAAACCTTACTTCGTGATTTTTCGAAGATCAAGAAAAACTTGAAGAAAAGTTGAAATATTCATCTCAAAATGTCCGTAATAAAGAGACAAACAAATTGATATATGATTTATGCTGGAAAAGTAAAAATTGATTTACTAGCGTAAAAAAAAACTAATTTGCTAAAAATGAAATGTTGGCTTGGAAAAAAAAAATCTCCGAAGCCAGCCAAAAAAAATTATTAGTAATTTTTCTAATTCCTTTAAAACTGTAAATGTAGTAATTTAAAATATCGAAATTAAATTAGTGAAAAGTTTTGTCAATTAAAATTGTGCCCTATAAACATCTTTATTAATGAAATTGATTTTTTTTATTTTTTTATATTTTTTTATTTTTTTTTTTTAAAAGTTTGCTTGAAAGCCTTATACCCAAAATGGCTTTCTCGGATTCAAGACTGAGTTTATCAAATTTTAATTTTCTTTTAGAGATCGTTTGATTTCTTAAAGAATAAGTTTAATGAATGTGTTTTTATGTAACGAACAAAACGGTATATGAATGAAGAAAATCTAATAAAAATTGGGTTAGAAAAATAAAAAAAACAAAAATATTGAAAATAAAATTGTTGGCTTTTTTTGGGCGGCTTATGTTATTTGAGCACGTGGATTTTAAAATTCGAAAATGAGAGAATGTTTGAGCATTTGAATTAAAAATTATTTAACTATTTTTAATGAAAAAGGTATCTTTGCAATTGATGTTGCAAAATATATATATATATATATGTATGTCACCTATCTATAATAAAATATATATATTTTTGTTATTTTATATATAATATATATATATATATATATATATATATATATATATATATATATATATATATATAATATATATATATAATATATATATATATATATATATATATATATATAT
>JABUQX010124993.1:2500-5000 GCA_015478945.1 Trachelipus rathkii
CACGTCGAAGGCAAAGACTTGAAAACCACTTTCGGAGGTTTTGGAAATTCCAGTCATGCCGGCAGCTGACTTGGAAATTTCCATCATTTCATTAGATTTTGACGTTTGATACGTCAAACCTAGGGCTTTTAAGGTCGGTGAGACCGAATTTAAGGTCTGGAAGACCGACTTCCGAGGTTTTGAGCCTGAACTCAAGGTTTTAGCCCCAGAAGTGGGGCGGAGCCCCTCAAAAGGGGCTTTTTGGTTCCTAGAAGGTTTTAAATGATCGATAGATCATTTTTGATGGTTCCAATCGATTTATCGTGATCGGGCTGAGGTCTAAAGCCCGCTTACACCCCTTCGGGGTGATCCCCCCTCGCAGGATTCGCACCCTTTCAAGGGGCGCATCCCCCTGGGTTTTCTCACGGAAGGTTAATGTGTTGCTTATAGTACTCTTGGTTAATGAAAACTGTTTATTCGTAAGTTAGGTACGTTATGTTAAATATTACTATGACAATGTGGAAATAACACTGATTTGTTAGAGAAATGATGAGTTTTTGTAAGATATTACTGTGTTAACTGACGATGATGTGTTAGAAACGTGAGCCTAGGTTAAGTTTTTGTTGAGTAATGTTAGGTTTGCCCTAGACTTTTGCTAATGTCTACGTTTATTCATATGTCAAATGATGTTATACTCGAAACGAGTGACACTTTGATGAAGATAGTGTCAATTAAGAATAAATCTTTGTTAAATGTTACTATGTTAATGTAAAATTAACATTGATATGTTAAAGACATGCTTGAAAAATTGTAAATAGGTTACGTTTTTGTATGCTGTGTTAGTTACTTTGCTGTTGTCAAGTGTGGAACTTTGTTAATGTTAGCAGTTATTCATAGTTTACGCTTTTTTCGGCTTTTTCGTTGTACATTATATTTTTAGTTCAGGTGATGCTATGTTAGCTTTATTAAATGTGAAAACTTTGTTACGTTAGCATATATTCCTATGTGTTTGTGTGTTTATGTGTGTGTGTATGTGTGTGTGTGTGTGTGTGTGTGTGTGTGTATGTGTGTTTGGTGTGGTGTGTGTGTATGTGTGAGTGTGTCCATTTTATTCTTTGTTCATTACACTTACTGTTCACATAAACTGATTCTGTTCTAACATGTTAAACATATCGTCAATTGCATGTGCATCTTGGCAGAAGAAAGATAAACCGTTTTTCCTTAAATGTTTGAAAGACTAACATTTAATATTTTCAAAATCTCATTTTTTTTATAAACGTTAACTATATAATTTTTTTTTTTCTAAGTTGAAACATGCATATACAGTCTTCTCGGTTTTCTTTAAGTTTTTCTTTGGTTTTATACTTTGTGTTTTAATTTTATTATTTTTTTTTTTACTTTTTACTTTTTCAATTTTTAATTTTTTTTACTAACTTTGCTATCTTTTATTTTATTGATTTTTTTTTGTTTAGTCTTTTATTTATTATTTTTTTCATTTTTATTTATTTTTTTTTTATTTAAAATTTTTTTTTTTAACTTGATATTTTTGGTAAATTTTTTATTTTGCATTTATACTTTTGTGTTTAATTTTTTTTTTTAATTTTTTTAGATTTTTATTTTTTTTAATTTTTTAATTTGCTAACTTTATTTTACATTTATACTTTTTTTTTAATTTGTATGTTTGTGGTGTGTGTGTTTTTGTATGTGTTTGTTTGTGTGTGTGTGTGGTGTGTGTGTTGTGTGTGTGTGATGTAAGGTCTTCCATTGATATTTTAGAGATATGCTTGAAAAAAAAAAGTGTGACTAGGTTACGTTTTGGATGTATGTTAGTTACTTACGTTGTTAAAGTGAGGAACTTTGTTAATGTTGACGCTTATTCATGTATAAGCAGTGTCAGGATTGTGGCTGTACATTATTTTCCTAGTTCAGATGATGCTAAGTAATCTTTATTAATGTGAAACTTTGTTAGTTAGAGTATTATTCAATGATCAGTAATGATAATTAACACATGGTTTGGTAAATTTTTTTGTTAAATATTACTATGTAAATGTAAAAATATCAGTGATAATGTTAGAAGGTGTTTTTTCTTAGTTCATATGCTGCTATGTTAGCTTTATTAATGTAAAACTTTGTTAACGTTAACCATATATATTCCTATGTGTCTGTGTGTATGGTGTGGTTGTGTGTGCGTAACCTATGCCTTTGTGTGTGTGTATGTATGTATGTGTGTGTGTGTGTTTGTGTATGTGTGTGTGTATGTGTGAGTGTGTCATTTATTCTTAGATCATTACACTACTGTTCACATAACTGATTCTGTTCTAACATGGTAGCATATCGTTCAATTGCATTGCCATCTTGCAAAAAGATAAACCGTTTTTCTAAATGTTGAAGACTCGACATTTTTATTTTCAAAATCTCATTTTCTTTTTATAAACGGTAACTAAAATATATTGTTTGTCCTAATTTTGAAACATGCATATATTGTTTACTATTTTTTTATAAGTTTTTGCCACTTTTACAA
>JABUQX010124993.1:12500-17500 GCA_015478945.1 Trachelipus rathkii
AGCTGAGACGTTTACGGTGTATTCCCATCATTTAAATATATCTGTATTTTTCATTACACAGAACATTTTTCATCAAAGCAGGCACATGAGGACTGTTTCTTTAAACACTCAGTATCTGATCCTGTTTGGTCAAAGAAGAGATATGAGTCAGGTCAATGTTCTAGGGTCACAGATGTTCCCGTCAGCAAGAAAAGAGTTCTTTAAAGTATATAAAGAAGTTACTTCGGACCCGTACGGCTACTTGCTGTGTGAACTTCACCCTAGGAACACGCATAGAGTCCTGCTCCGCACTAACATTCTACCGCATGAGGTAGAAACTGTGTACATTCCTGAATAATGAGTAGTTTAGTTGTAAAGTATTTGCCTCTTATAAAAAGATTTAAAAAGCTGAAACCGGCTGAAAAGCGCAAAATAATCTGTGATGATGAGAAGTTCATCCAGTGTGTATGTGAACTCTGCTTAAATCTTATAAAGGGGAATGTTCCTTTAAACAGGCCTCAGAAGGTAAAGCTGCGTCGACATAGAAACACCATTAAAAAACTCTCCCGTAACATAAGCATCTGAAAAATAAAAAGAAGGTGTTGCAGAAGGGGGGTGGTGTATTCCTGCCTCTACTTTTCTCAGTTATTGCTCCTCTGATTACCAAGTGGATATCTTCATAATGAAGAAGGTCGCTGTATTACCGTTTAACGAGTATGAGAAAATGAAATGTAATACTACTTCATCGTTGCAGAGAGCCCACACTCAGCCTACACAACCACAGCCTTACGGGGTGTCGTCCTCACTGCAATTTCCACCCCCAAATCATCAGCATCATTTCTCTCTAGAGAATCAACAACCTTTGAGTCCTGCACAAATTCAGCAGCCAGCTCTGCCTTACAGCTTGATCGACCCTAAAGTTGAACAGATAAGCAATTACGAGCAAGAGGTGTATCGGATATTAAATTCAGACATTAACATCCATGAGAAGCGTATCTTATACCAAGATGCAATGCAGAAATTATTAAGTCTCAAGGATTTGCATCTAAAGGGACCACTAAATAAGTCTGACGTAAAGGAAACAATTTTGCCACAAGAAGTAAAACCTGAGATGAAGATAGAAGACAGCTTAAGAAATATCCTAGAGGAGAGCTTGCCAGCCAGGGCTCGCAGATCAGGTCTAACTCTCTATAATATTTTAAAAGAACAAATAGCTTGGAATGAGTTAGGCCAAATCATTATTGATGATGAGATAGTTAAAGGGTCAAACATTGTGGATTTAATAGCTGATCTCTCACGCGATTGGAAGAAGAGAGCTGTAACAGGATGGCCTACAATCAAGCAAGAGCTTCAGACTATAAATTTTCCACGCTCTTTAATCTTGAACACACGCAGATTAGCAGACTTGGATGATATTCCTAAAACGCCAAGGCCTGATTCTAGTCCTTCAGGCATGTCCTACGCTTCAGATAAATTCAAACGGGTGGTTAAAGGAAGAATAAGAAAAAAGCCGCACGCCAGTCTTAAATGGATTAATTCATAGTCACGCTGTGGTGTTATTAATATTATTAATTCAATTATATATATATATATACTATAAGTATATAATAGTTATATATATATATATATATATATATATATATATACTATATATATAGTTGTAAGTATATATATATAGCTATATATAATAGTATATGTAGTTATAAATCTTGTTCATTGTTCTAATTTGCTCACTTGTGAATGAATAAATAAATTCATCAATATTAATCACTATGTTTATAATTTCCTTTTAAACCGAAGAAAGATAGTTTTCTTGACAAATTAAACTTTAGTATTATATTATATATATATTATACTATATATATATAGTATATATATATATATATATATATATATATATATATATATAAATGTTTTTACTCATGCCAGTGACACCAATGGAGGCGTAAGGAAGGCGGTTGATAAGGTATTATTACGATGGAAGGGAGCCTAATAGCTATGGTGGTATCACAAGGTTTGCCTCGAGGTTTCCGGACATTTGCCGGAAAGAGTTGAAAGCATATCTAGAAGGTGAGGAGGCTTTCACTCTACATAAACCTGTTCGCAGAAAATTTCCTACCAGGAAGACCATAGCCCCCTGTCTAGATAGCGTGTGGCAGCTGGATTTATCCGAGATGGTTAAATACAGCTCGTACAACGATGGATATCAATACATACTTTTTACCATTGATGTGTATTCTAGATATTTATGGTTAAAACCTTTAAAAGATAAAAAGTCAGGTACTGTTTCTGACGCATTGAGAGAAATTATAGAGGGTGACAAGCGATGGCCAAGAATGCTGTGGACTGACCAAGGCAGTGAGTTTCTAGGTCGTGAATTTCAAGAATTAGTTAAAGAGCACGACATGGGGTATTACAATACATTCTCAGTGAATAAAGCAGCTATAGTTGAAAGAGTACAGCGTACTATCAAGGAGAAAATGCACCGCTACTTTACCCGCATGAACACTTTTAAGTATATTGACATACTACAAGACCTTGCTCATTCTTATAATAGATCGTTCCATAGAACTATAAAATCTACCCCTCTAGAAATGTCGAAAATAAACCCTACGATGGTGGATCATTCACAACGAAGAGTCAGGAAAATAAAGGATAATTCAGGTGTGTGCTTGGGCGATTATGTACGAGTCTCCAGACAGGCGGAAAGGTTTAGGAAAGGCTACGAGTCAGGGTGGTCTACAGAGGTTTTCAAAGTTCACAATATTCGAGACTTCCCTTACGATGGCTTAAAATTATATTATTTGGAGGATTTATACGGTGAAAAGATAAAAGGAGGTTTTTACAAACAGGAAATACAAAAAATACGCTTCAATCCTGAAAGTAATGTGTATAAAATTGAAAAGATAATAGACTCGAAAGGAAAGGGGCGAAATAAACAGTACTTGGTTAAATGGGTAGGATATCCTGACAAGTTTAACTCGTATATAAAAGCAAGTGAAATTAAGAATCATTAATCAGTATTCATTGAGACCATGGCGAGTACAGATCACTTCTATTTAACTCTGCCTTCATCGGCTTCGATGAATCTACATCCTGATAATAAGCTCTCAGACTTCACGACAGAGTTACTGAACCCTATTGACATTGAAAGAGACGTCTATGAAGTCGGGCTGTGTGAAGTGATATTAAATACAGATGTGGAAAATGTTCCGCATAATCTTTTTTGGATGCATGTTTACAGAAGTGTAGATTGTGTTGAAACTATATTGGATGTGAAGAACACAGGCGCTTTAAACCGCGTCACTATGGGAACAAGAGAATACTTTTATGAAAGAATTGTAATGATGAAATCCTATTTTAAGTCAGTTCCTGCAATGTTCAGTTATTTAAATACGCTTTTAGCGAATAGTAATATGTGTAGAGATCTAATTTACAATACAGATGTTCACCCATCTGATGATGAAGTATTAATTACTTTGAGATCAACGGCAGGCATTAACCTTAGAGACATCGATGTGTTTTTCCTCAGGAGATCGTCATGGCAGCGGAAACACGTTCATGAACGTGAAGGTTGGTTAGATGTCCTCCATGATGTACCTACTATGCTGAAAAGGGTTATGAAAACAGTAGAAAACGCACATATAACCAGGGAAGAATTAATCGACGAGCAAGACAGGGTGTTACATTATACTTGTATCACCTCCGAGATGCTCAAACATCCTGGAATGGCATATGTCTACACTGACATAGTGGAACACCAGTATGTGGGTGATACTTCAGCTCCTCTGTTAAGGGTAGTTTATTTTCCTCAAGAGAGCAAGGTAATAACATTCCCGAATGTGCACTATCTCTCACTGAACAGGTCATCGATCGGATCTATAAGAGTACATATAAAGGACGTGGAAGGTCGCCCATACCCATTTACAAGTGGCACATTGATGTGTAAAGTCCACATTAGAAAGAAACGACCTCATCAGCTATGAAATGATGGAACATTTTTTAATCAGAATTGAAAATCTCATCTATATGCTACTGGAATTCATTCAAGAAATAGATGACTCTGCAGGATATATAAGGGACATAATCAATTGCATTTTTTCATTCATTGGTATACTCTTGCAGTGTAAAGATAGTATAGGAAAGAAGCTCCAGCCACATAAGTAATAAGCATGGAGAGAGTATTCATTGGATCGAGATCACAGAGAGGATACGGTCTTGGAGGATTTTTCACTAAGCTATTGCGAAGTGCCATCCCTGTGTTTAGAAGAGGGGGCGAATATCTAGGTAAAAAAGCTATAAGAACAGGTCTGCACACGATGCAAGATATAGCGACAGGAGCCAATCCTCGTGCTTCATTAAAAAGACGGATTGCCGAGGTTTCCGACGAGATGCTCGATGACGTTAAACGTAAAATAAGACGTAAAATGACAGGCCAGGGTAGGTCTAAAGTTAAAGGACGCAGGAGTGTTACAAGTAGGAAAAAGGCAAAGACGAAGAGAGCTCTGAAGAAGAAGAAGCAAGTCCGCAAGAAAATCACAATGCGGAAAAACCCTAAGGCTAGAAGGCCAAAATCTACAAAACGTATTGATGTATTCACCATTTAACTACTAGACGGTGTCTTTAACTACAACTTTCGGTCAACATGTATATAAGGGGTTACATCTGAAGTCTTGTTCATTATTCAACCTAACACTGCCCCGGCAAGATGCATTTCCTTCACCCTGCTAGTCCTGACTGCTGCAAGAGCGAATTGGATCTCTTCTCGATGAATCCTACTCAGATTAGCGTGAGCGACAGCAACTTCATCAGCATTAACCCCACACACTCGATCACCAGCACTGACGTTCCTTTAGAGTTCAATATCCCGGGCACATCAGACCAATATCTAGATCCATCTAATGTATTTCTATATTTTAAAACGAAATTGACAAACCCTGATGGTACAGACCTTCCTACAGGTGGCGACCACATAGTGTATACAGAGTCGAACTTCCTATATTCCTGTTTTAATCAGATTG
>JABUQX010124993.1:25000-27500 GCA_015478945.1 Trachelipus rathkii
TATATATATATATATATATATATATATATTGAACAACAGAGATATATATATATATATATATATATATATATATATATATATATATAATATATATATATATATATAAATATATATATATATATATATATATATATATATATATATATATATATATATATATATATATATATATATTACTTTCAAAAAATGAACTAAAATGAGCTATAATACCTTTACAAATAATATATAGCTATATATATATATAGTAACATATATATATATATATATAATATATATATATATAAAATATTATATATATATATATAATATATATATATATATATATGCTCTATATATATATATATATATATATATAACACCATAACTGCTATATATATATATGCTATATATATATATATATATATATATTGTTCATTTTCTTTACACACTCATCCTCCAGACAATTCCAGAATTTTCTACTTATGGCTAAAGCTATCCTGTCAATCTACAACTAAATTCAACTGTTCTCCTCAAATTCTTCTTACTTCAACTGACTATCCTAAATTCTTCGACTGCTTAAACTTCAAATTAGAACACATTCTCTCTTCTTTAACTTTCACATAAATCATTCATTACGCTTGGGGATTTGAACGTTCACCACGGCCAATGGCTTTCCTCTAATTCTCAAGATACATCTGGTGAGCTTGCCTACCATTTCTCTATTCAGAATGACCTCGAGCGGTTGGTGCTTGTTCTACACCCTTTTCTTATTCTGTGAAACTCTTTCCTTTTTAGGTTACTCCGTTCGCCATCTTATCTCTGCATCATGTTCTGCCTTTTTTTTAAGTCTTCCGCAGGAGCTTCCCCTCCTAAAGTGAGGAAATGTGTTTGCCGCTTCGGCGCTACCGCAAACTGGTCGGATTTTCAGTCGTACTTCTTTGATTTCCCATGGAATGACTTCTGCTTCCGTGGAAGTTGTTCCTCGGAATCAGCAGAACGCATAATTGAGGTGGGGTGGTTCTCTCTGGCATGGAGCAGAATATTCCATACTTTTCCCTTTCAGTTAAACCTAAAATATCCTATTTAACTCTGCTTGTTCTCGTGTTATTCTCTAGAGGACGCTGCCTTCAGAAATTACCTTCGCCTTAAAACTCTAAAAACTTATTCAAAAATATAATAATCCTTCTGACTTCCCTTCCTTACGTTCTTTCTGGCATTTTGAAAAGAACGTCAATTCTAATTTTGCTCCATCCTCATTTCCTCCTGCAGTATCCTCCGACGGAAAACTGCCGTTATGCCTTCTGCTAAAGCTGAACTCTTCACAAATTTTTATTTCTAATTCCACTTTGGTCCATTCTGGAGCTACTCCTACCTCTCCACCTCCTTCCAACTCATTTATAGCTAATCAAAGATGTTATTTCATCTCTCTCTCTCTCTGAGCTTAACAATAAGAAAGAGAACGGTTCTGATGGCATTCCTCCTGTGATTCTCAAGACTTATTCTTCCGAGCCTGCTGCACCCTGCCTTAGTAAACTATTCCGTCTGTCTTACTACGTCAACTTCACCTTCTTCCATTCATCCTGTGCAGAGAAAAAGGGAGACCCCCGTCTCAACCCTCAAACTATCTCCTTATCCCCTTAATTTCTGTTCTTTTAAAAGTTTTTGAATCTATACTTAACAGGAAGATTCGTAAACATCTCATTTCTTCTAATCTTATTTCTGATCGCCAGTATGAATTTGGTAAGAAGAGCTCTACTGCGTGATCATCTTTCTCTTCTTTCTGATTCCTGGTCCTCAACCCTTCGACATTTCACTGGGGCGTTAGACATATCAAAGGCCTTCGATGGAGATTGGCACAAGGCTTTGATTTCTAAATTTCTCTCTTTTGTTATCTATCCTTCTCTCTGATTTTCTTTTTGGTGATTCTATAACAGCTCATGTAGATGACCACTGTTCATCCTTTAAATCTATAAATATTGATGCACCTCAGGGTTCTGTTTTATCAACAACTAATCATTAAGGATCCTTTCTCTCTCTCTCTCTCTCTCTCTCTCTCTCTCTCTCTCTCTCTCTCTCTCTCTCTCTCTCTCTCTCTCTCTCTCTCTCTCTCTCTCTCTCTCTCTCTCTCTCTCTCTCTCTCTCTCTCTCTCTCTCTCTCTCTCTCTCTCTCTTACTTCATCACCTTTCCACTCTTACGGTGACGACGTCACTTTTCATTACTCCTTTTATTTTGATAGACGTCCCTCCTAACAAAAATTGATTTACACTAGAGGGGAGGACTTGTAGCAACCAACCTCTGATCTTTCACGAATTTCTAATTGGGGAAATAAGAATAAGGTTGTTTTCATCGACTCAAAAACTCCGTTCTTCCATTACTCTACCCTACATAACCTTTCAAACAACTATATAATATATTCTTAGAAAACACACCACTAAAGCCTTTGTCTGTTCTTAGAATTCTTTGTGTTTGTTTGTGTTTTCGTAACCTTAATTGGAAGGATCACGTGTTACTTCTCTTTCT
>JABUQX010124994.1:7500-12500 GCA_015478945.1 Trachelipus rathkii
AGGTAAGGGACTGTTATCCAACAACTACACAATAACAAAACTGAAGATTTAACATAAACATAATTCACACAGCCAATTACTTAATAATATTCTAGAAATTAGGCACAATTATGCACTAATCTGCAAAAGCTCTAAAAGCATTTCACAGAATGGAAGACAATCCAAAATCTTAGAAAACTTTACCAAAGGGCAGAAAATACTTTCAAATTAGCAAATAATAATAATAATATATATATATATATATATATATATATATATATATATATATATATATATATATATATATATATATAACTATGCTAAATATATATATATATATATACTAACTAATGATTATAAAATGAACAGAGGATACTTAATAAAGTAGGTAATGAAAAGTGAAAAGGAAAAATGAAAGGAAGATCGCCGTCGTGAATCACACACAAACACCATTCATACTCACTCATGTTAAAGTTTAACAAATAATGAATTCTAAAATTAAGATGCCAGGCAAAATTAAAGCAATTAAATTAAAAATAACTGTACAAAGCATAAAAAAAAGTCTTCAAGAATATCTCATTTCATTTAGGATAAAGATGATAAGAACAATTTGATACGAGTGACACAAAAGTGTCCTGTTACTGGGGGGTGGGAGTGGGGAAAAAAACCTCTCCGACTAGTGACCTCCGGATTACTACAGCTAATGCATATTTATATCAATATCTCTGAAGCCCCTGGAAAAGGCCATATGTATCCATAGCAATTACTTACGACTGATATGATCTAAAATAGCATTTCCGTGTGCAATTACATTTTCATCATAGAAATTCGATATATATATATATATATATATATATATATATATATATACTATATATATATATATATATATATATATATAGTCTATATATATATATATATGTATATATACATGTGTGTGTGTGTGTGTGTGTGTGTGTGTGTGTGTGTGAGGGTGTATGTGCGTGTGTGTGTGTACATGTGCAACTTTATTATCATGATAGTTTCATTCGATAAAGAAAGTTTAAATATTTTTATATCATGTATTTTATTTTAAATATATAAACTGAAATATCTCTCTCTCTCTCTCTCTCTCTCTCTATATATATATATATATATATATATATATATATATATATATATATATATTTATATATATATATATATATATATATATATATATATATATATATATATTTCTAACATATATATATCTTTTTTTATATCTATCTCTAATATATATATATATATATATAAAAATATATATATATATATATATATATATATATATATATATATATATATATATATATATATATATATATATATATCATTGGACTCTATGCCCTTTCCGTACCAATTAAAATTCCAGTTGGAATAAATGATTTCTATTTTTGGAGTCATTTAGCAAATAAATTTATGAAGAGGGTCAATTTAAAATAAAATTATAAACCTTTTCTCCCCCCTCTCTTTTTCTGTCTGTCTGTCTGTCGAGCAAGCACGATTCCTAAAAGAGAACACCTGTCCAGCCTAATAAACCTTTGTGTAAAAGAACCATATAAATAATAATAATAATAATAATAATAATAATAATAATAATAATAATAATAATAAATAAATAATTTTTTTTTATCTATTCCTTTTTATCTAATGCTTTATTCAGTTACAATAATAATAATCTTTCTCATTTATTTACAATTCCAATATCTATCGTTACTGTCATGGACGGATTGTCAATCCACTCCACTTCCCCTCCACCTCCACCTCGCACCTATTGAGAATGAGTTTACATTTTTTCAAGGTTAACAACAGACAGATTTCTTCGCATTTAAGTATCATGAAAATTGATCTCTCCCATTGCGCAAAAAATAAAATTCATTCCTTTCCTTGATTCTCAAATAAAAAGAGTCCAAATGTCACTTATTTCGAACGAAAATTGAGTTGAGGAGGGGGGGGGGAGGGGATCAGAAAGCAAAGGTGTGTAAGTTGTAAAAAGTGAAGTGCAGCGAGGGGGGGAACCATCAAACGATTTGTAGACAAAGAAATATAAATGATTTTAGCTAATATGTAAATGCGCGCATAATTTCAATTTATTTTTCTCAAAACGAACAGTTTTGGCACTTTGCTTCTTCCCTTCTCCCTAAAAGTAAATTATTATAGAAAGCATTTACATGCAAATTCAACACATGTAAGTGGGTATCTATCTTTATAATATAAATATTCTTTCTTTTAAATATCAAGTGATATATATATATATATATATATATATATATATATATATATATATATATATATATATATATATATAACTATATATATATATATATATATATATATATATATATATATATATATATATATATATATATATATATATATATATATATATATCAGATGGAAATAGTTCGCCCCTTCAAAAATTTAGCTATAATAGGAGATATGTAAACCTTCATCGAATTTAAAGCGTCAACATGCCAAAACAAAAACAAAAACAAAAAAAAAGTGTATGTGTGTGATGTAAATAGAAAAATGGTGGTGTTGTAAGTTTTGATGGGAGAATACACGAATATAATAGTTGTTGTAAGGTGTGGAGTAAGTAACAAACTTGTATGGAACAAGAAAATCGAGTCACTCAAGTTCTCCTCAAAGGATATATATATATATATATATATATATATATATATATATATATATATATATATATATATATATACTATACTATATATATATATATATATATATATATATATATATATATATATATATATATATATATATATATATATATATATATATATATATATATATATAAAGCTTCGAGCATTTAAAAACACTTAATTTTTATTAAGATAACTGACAGTCAATTAATACGAATTTCAAACTAGAAATTTAAATAATAAAAAAGAAATGAGACTAGGTCAACAGAAAACGACTCGGGCGGACCAAGGATCCTCCACTCCAGCAAGCAGGGTGGGAGGAGGGGTGGTGCCACAATCACCATTTTATTACCTACCAAATTGGTGAGGCGTATAAAGGGGTGCCAAGGTCATGTTCAAAGTGAGCTTTGAACGCTCTATTCAAACGCATATTCTTCCGCCGGAAATTATATATATATATATATATATATATATATATATATATATATATATATATATATATATATATATATATATATATATATATATATCCAGTGGTGGTGGCTTTTCAAGAGGCAAGGGAGGCAGTGTCTATTGTATGACTTGAGAAGAGTAGAAAGTAGAAGAGATTAATGAGAAAACCTCTCTTGCTCATCATATTTCGATAATTAATGTATACTCATATTTAATTTTCATTTCATAAAAAAATAAAACATTACTCGAATTTGTTTCCAAATGGGAACTTAAGAAAAATATATTATAAATGAAGTTTTGTAACATTTACTAAATACAAATCCAAAAGCGAAATAAAAAGAAAGGCAGATTAAAATCTTCTGCCACCTTTTGAACGGAGACTCAATGGAATGTAATATTCTATTTGCGAGATGCGTTATGACGCGTACAACAACAAGAGTGAGGAACCGACAAAAGGGAGGCAATCTATGCAGTCGAAGGTAAAATCCACATTAAAAAATCCATGGAAAGGAAGCTCGATGGAATGTTTGATATATATATATATATATATATATATATATATATATATATATATATATATATATATATATATATATATATATATATATATATATATATATATATATATATATATATATATATATATATATATATATATATATATATATATATATATACAGAATACTAGAGGAATGCAAAAATAGCAGTGAAAGTTGCAACTAGAAAAGACTTGACATTCTCGTTCACCCCCATCTCAAGGAGCGCCTTTTAAGTTATTCACCGAGGTAATAACACACAAATACACGCGCTTGATTTATATATATATATATATATATATATATATATATAATATAAAAATTCACCAATATATTGGTATCTCTTATATATATATATATATATATATATATATATATATATAGATATATATATATATATATATATATATATATATATATATATATATATATATATATATATATATATATATATATATATATATATATATATATATAACTCTCTATATATATATAATTAAAAATTCAGCCAATATTTGGTACTCTCGGAGGGATGTCTTTCAGAATGAAAAAATAAATAAATAAAAATAGTAAAAATGTTGAAATCTTTTTGTTGCCAATTTCTTTATCTTATTAAATTAATTTTATGTCTAATTTCTACAATCATTTATTTATTTTCCATTTTTTTAACGGAAATAAAAAATATTTTAACTTCTAAATAACTATATATATATATATATATATATATATATATATATATATATACTATATATATATATATATATATATATATATATATATATATATTGCATGCAAGAGAAGAGAGGAGGAAGGTGCATTCAAACAAGCATGACAGGTTAAAGTGACCGACTGACACCTTGCACACAATCAGCTGCGTTTCTCAGATGAGTAGAAGAAGAAGAAGAAACCACTGAATTGTGAATGTTGTATTTAGTGATTGGTAGAGTGCGTAAAAATGATTTTAATTCTTCATGCTAAGATAAATATCATTTTTCGAGAGAAGCAGTGGACGATGATGATGATGATCTGCAGTCAATGATGCTGTTATACAGAAAATAGAAGCATAAATAGTAATTCAAATTAAGCCCAGCTTGCTTGAGACACGATTAACAGCAACTCTAAGCAGAATTCCACAACACAGAAACTGTTATCTATTCCAGGTGAGAATACCTTATCGTGTGACTCGATATTCTTATTGCTTTAACAGTTTTACTCGTATTCGGGATGATGCTGGTGTCGAAAAGCAGCATACGTTCATCCATGCTAGTGTTGGCCGAGCACGGGAATTTTGCGTACCGCACCGCAAGTCATTTTTGTCGCACCGCATCGGTACACTGGATTTGTGTGGCGCACCGCA
>JABUQX010124994.1:17500-22500 GCA_015478945.1 Trachelipus rathkii
CTCAATTCCTTTTCTTGATGATTTTTCAAACCAGTTAGAGAGAGAGCAAGTTCGTGCGCTATAGATCCATACTTAATAATCTCAATAAAATCCTCCCATCGATATCTATCAAAACTTTTACGAATTTTATAAATAAATTTGATCTATACAGTCACATTTACGTTAAAAAAATCTTTTATTTCACTTATAAAGTGCATTCGAGAAAGATATATTTTTGTTTTGGTCTATTTCATTTAAGCCCTCTCCTCTCTCTCCACGAATTCTTCGGGTCAATTGAATCTCCTTTGGCATAAAATAACTCCCGTGGTGTGAATGGCACAAGGGTTGGTGTCTTCCAGTTCGAAGAGACCTATGAGGTACGCCTCAGAAGCCTCCTGAAGAGCAATTACAGCCGAAGACTGGAATCAGAGTTCAGTCTTGAAATCTTGAGCAATTTCTCGAACCAAACGTTGGAAAGACAATTTGCGGATCAACAATTCGGTACTCTTCTTGGTAACGACAGATTTCACGAAGAGCCACGGTACCGCGACGATACCTATGTGGCTTCTTCAGACTTGCGAGCAGGCTTTTTCGCTTGTAGTTTGCTTTGTAAAAGCCCTAGCTTCCCTTCGGAAACTTGAGGTTCTCAATTATACAGGAGAGGAGAAAAATAACAATTGGCTTTAATGAATGTTGATCATAGCTGCAGGAAGGAAGTTATCAATCATTTTACTGTTAAGAGAGCAAGAAGATTTGTTTCAAACATAAAAAAATGATTTTTTTTTTTTACTTTCAAATTCCTATTAATGATAGATTATTTTCCCTCGTATTCAAGCACACACACACACATATATATATATATATATATATATATATATATATATATATATATATATATATAATATTATATATATATATATAGTATATATATATATAATATATAATATATATATATGTGTGTGTGTGTGTGTGTGTGTGTGTATGTGTGGGCAAGCGTGGTGTGTGTATTCTCAGAAGTTTTCGACAACATTAGAAAAACTTATCTGACCGTTGTTGGTCTATCAATAATATTAAATTATTCATTTAAATAATAAAAATAATTATTTTAAATTTGAAAACATAACATTACAAAATTTAAATATTATCAATAATTAATTAATTACTTTTTTATAAGTAGTTATAATTAAATTCAATCTTAATAATATGTTGTTCTACATAAAAATATTTGTATTTTATTTGAATGATTGTGAAGTTTACACAGATTATTATAATTACAGATCTTCATTTTTAAAGGAACGATCCGCTTCATATTAGGTGAGTATATATATATATATATATATATATATATATTATATACGGTATTATATATATATATATATATATATCATATATATATATATATCTATATATAAATATATATACGGTAATATATAGATATGTTATATATATTATTATAAATATTTATTTTAAATATATATATATTAATATATATATATATATATATATATATATTTTTATATATATTATATATATACACATATATATATAGTATATATATATATATATATATATATATATATATATATATATATATATATATATATATATATATATTATATATATATATATATATATATATATATATATATATATATATATATATAATATATATATCATATGAAAAGCTACAATAGAAAAAAAAAATTACATATGAGAATATACGTTAATATTGAAGGCACGAAAGAAATAAGGGGAACAGAAGCAATTTTAAAAAATTTTCACATTTAAACTATACTATGCTGAAGAAAAAACTAATAATAAAAGAAATTTAAAAAAATAGAAAATAATAAATAATGTCAGCAGACAAAATAAAAGGAGGGTGAAAGTAACTCTTTCTAAAAAAAACATAATAATTATTTGAGAAGGCCATTATCTAAAAGAAAACAACAGCAACAAAAACGCATTCATCGCACAAATGTTAAAGAGAAGAAAAGTGAATGCTTAATAGAAAAAAAAATAATATGGGAACTTTATTATTATTATATATTATTATTATTATTTATTATTTATAATTAACTAATTATAATTATTTTTATTACTAAAAAAAAAATTCTTTTGAAAATTATAAATATTATTTTATCATATTATATTATTATTATATATATATATATATATATATAAATATATATAATATATATAATGTATATATATATTATATATATATATTTAAATATATATATTATATATATATATATTATATAATATATATCACTTTGTCTGCCCTACAAGCACAAACGGATCTACCTCGAGAAAGTTGTGTCTGATGTCCGTTAAGTCACGGCAGTCTAGCAAGAGATGTCCTGTGTCGTCGTTAGTCAGGGAAAAATATCTTTGGCAGTGGGGGAGAGAGTGCTTTTTTTTTTAATTCTAAATTTGTATTCTTGAAGGAAGGGATGGTGTCAAGAGCGGGAGGCGGGACAGCAATTAGGGTTTGACTGCCCCAAGTTCTGATGCAGTAGGGCATAGTTCGGGTTGGAAGCTGTTTGATAGTATGATGTTACTTGGATATGGCGAAGGAGGTTTAATTGTGTTTGAAATATGTTTATAATGGGAGCCATCGGGAAGTGGGGCACAAAGCTTCTTGTATATGGTTAGATTATCATATAAATGCTGGGTGTTGAAGTTTCCGTTATTGCAGGGAGTTGTTGTACAATGTTTGGATGCAGAGGTGATCTAGTGAGAATTCATTACTGTAAATTTGACAGCCTATCATGTCAAGATGGGCTTTTAAGGGAGAAATTTTGTTAGTTGTTAGTAGATGATGGATGGGTGTAGAGGAAAAGCAGCCTGGTATTATCCTGAGAGCTTATCTTGCACGATTTCTAATTTATAAATTTTGGATTGTGATATAGTGGAAGCCCAGGCAGGTGATGCATAATTTAGGAAGAGGCGGCGGGTGTATTCTCTGTATACTATTGAGAGAGTTTCTTTATGTTGGACAAAGTTTGTTCCAGTGCATTTAATTTAAGTGTGGCTCTTGAATTGACATTGTAGATGTGTGGGGTGAATGTCATATGTGTATCAAGGGTCAAACCTAGGATGGTCCGTCGGTTGTTGGTGATGAGATATCGGTAGGCTATTTATTGTTTGAGAGAGAGAGAGAGAGAGAGGAGAGAGAGAGAGAGAGAGGGAGAGGGAAGGGGGGGAGAGAGAGAGAGAGAGAGAGAGAGAGAGAGAGATAATTAAAAAAACACACACACAGAGGTCCTTCGCTGCGGCTCGTGAGGCGCTCTCTCAGATTGGAGATTCTTCTAGGGATGCCGCAAGAGGACCGATATATATCGATATTGATATCTTTTTTTCGATAGTATCGAAAAAATATCGATATATCTTTTTCAACCGATATATCGATATATCGATATTTTTTTCTCAGTATCGAATAAACGATATTTTTTTTTTACTTCTAGAAATTTTGAGCAATTTTCTTTTTTCATAAAATAACATTTAAGCAAAATGTGTGTAATTTTTTCCGGCCGCGCGCTTGGATGATGGGGACATTTCGTCTGACTCAGGAGGAGGGGGAGGAGGGAAGGAGGTCAGATGATCATACAAGAGAAGAAGTAGGCCTATATAGGGGAAGAACAATTTTCATGAAATATACCTATTACGTATTTTACTTTTCAAATTAGATATTTATAAAAAAGTAATGAGAGTATCCTATGTAATACAGGACAATACTAGTTTTGATGTTAATGTTAAATCTTTAATTAAATTTTAATTTAATCTGAAATTAGATATGTTTTAAGTTTATATGGGAAGATTTTCTACTTTACTCAAAGCTTTATTTCCTCTGCAAAATCACCTCCACTTCTAATACTGGGCCATGATTAGGTTTTTGCTTCAAAGGTAATATATATATATATATATATATATAGATATATTTATATATATAATAAAAATTATCTATATATACGATTATATATATAGCTTATATATTATATATAAATTTTATTTTATATATATATTATATATATATATATAATATAATATATATAATATAGGTAAAGTTCTTAACGCCCACACGAAACGGGAGCTCGGATCAAAAAAAAAAAATTTCACAGGTAGCCTCTATGATACCTAAATAGATGTTTTTTAGGGTCGAAATGAAATTTTTTTTTCCTGACCTGACTGACCTAACCTAAACTAACCTAACCTAAACCTTAACTAACCTAACCTAACTTGACCTAACTTATCTGAAAATAATATAACCAGTTGGACAGGAGTAAATTACACAAAATTCAAAACTGACCATTGCATATATATTTATGTATCATAGATGCTACCTGTGAAATTTTTTTTTGATCCGAGCCCCCGTTTCGTGTGGGCGTTAAGTAACATTTGTATATATATATACTATAATATATATATATATATTATATATTATATTATATATATATATATATATATATATATAATATATATATATATTTTATATATTATATTATATATAGGCAGCCTCTGAAAGAGCCAAATCCATATCAAACTAACCATACAGCTACGGAAAAGGATACATTGCTTGAAATCCTGGCAAAATTTTACCGAGGAAACTGTAAAAAAAAAAAAAAAAAAAAAAAAAAAATTAAAAAACATCATATCTCGAAAACTCAATAGCTACAGGAAAAAGAAATACATTTTGGGATCCTTGTAAAATTTTAGTTAGGCAAAAATGTATAAAAAAAAAAAAATTAAACATAAAAATTGGCTATTTTTTTTGGGGGGGAGCTGGGACATAGTATATATAATATATATATATTATTTGAAAGGTATTACACGGCAATGTAGGGGGCTCGAGCCGACGGGGAACACCAGGGGGGGACGTTTTCATACCCCGTAGGGGGAGGGGCGGAGGAACCCCGCGACACCCAAATCCAAAGAGCGGGGGTTCCGGAAACTCCTCCCCGGAGGGGGGGGAATTTAAGTTCCTACCCGTAGTTCCCGGAAGGCGAGAGACCCCAACTCTG
>JABUQX010124994.1:30000-33151 GCA_015478945.1 Trachelipus rathkii
TTCTTCCATTATGGTGGTCATACTGTTTCTAATCTTTCCTAATTCTAATTGTAGTTCACTCACAGCTTGTTTTATGAGAATTACGTCTGCATTTCTTGATTGAATTTTATTATAGAAACAATCTACGTGCGGCATTATATGGCGGAAAACAGTGAGCCAAAATACAAAAGTAGGATCAGTCAATAACCTTTGCAAACCTCCTGCTTGATCTCGTGTTCCTGGTTGTTTGCTTTCATTTAGAATTTTTTCAAAGCACTCTAACAATAGCTCTCTATGTTCAAAAACCATGTTTACAGTTCGGATGTTAAAATTCCATCTTGTTTTAACAGTTTTTGGCAACCGTTTCCCAATAATTTCATCTAATACAGAGCATCTCTGAGGAGATTGTGAAAAAAAGGTTGGAATTAGTGACATATTTCTAAAGAATTCTCCAACTTCTGGAATTTGAGAAACTGACTGAGTCATTATCAAATTAATTTGATGCGCATAACAGTGTACATAATGTGCATTTGGATAAACGTCTTTTATAAATACGTTTACACCACTGACGTGTCCACTCATAACTGCGGCACCATCATAACTTTGAGCAATCAATTTTTCTGGACAGTTCGGTAAAATGGATTTTAATTGATCAGAAATAACGCTAGCTATTGATTCTGCCCTGTGAGAAGCTGGGTTAAAAAGTCCCCAAAATCTTTCTTTTATATTCCCGTCATATTCATAGCGCAAAATGAGAGCTAATTGAAATTCGTTTGATATATCAGAGGTTTCATCTGCGATTATGCCTATAAAGCTAGCTTGTGAAATCTCTTTTAATATGTGCATCCTACATATTTCCCAAGAGCAAGAAAGTAAATCATTTTGTATAGTCATTGAAGTTCCTTTGAAAACGTTAGAACTTTTTAAGTGATCTCTTAAAGTTGGATCTAATTCAGCACTGTATTCTATTAATGATTTAAAAACACCAGGATTCATAGAATCAGAACTTTCGTCATGACCCCTTAAGGGGAGTTCAAGATTTGCACAAAATTTGATGGCTTTGATAATTCTTAGTAAAATGTATCTATTTTTAGTAACTTGCTGATTGTGGCATTCAATCGCTTGTTTGTAAGCAGAATCAATATTTTCTTTTATATTTACTTTTCCTAATACTGCTAAATTAGCCTCATTGTTTATATGACTTACAGAAGCTTCATGTTTACCTATTTTGACTGATAGATGGGCTAAATCAGTCACTCCAATTCTAGCCCAAGAATCATCTCCTTCAAATAGCAAACATGGGAAGCAAAATAGAGCATTTTTCTCTGAGGAGCCGCAGAGCCATTTGTGTCTCTTATATAAATCCACGTTAAATTTTCGAGAGTACGGTTTTTTGCTCTTGTATGATGTCTGAGTTAATTTTATATTTGGCATAGGCCTACCAAGCTCTTTTATATTTAATTTTTCTTCAAGAGAAAATCTTGAAAACTTATTATTTAATATATTTAATACACTATTCATTTTGAAATTATTATACTAACATGTAAAAAATATATAAAACAATTAAAAACTCAAACACAAACTCACTCCAAATGATTGCACGTTAACTGACATAAAAAATAAATTATTATGGGATTCGATGTGTCGCTACTATGAAATCAATGTAAAAATTAACAAGACAAATATTATATATTATATATTATATATATATATATATATATATATATATATTATAAAATTAATATATATATATATATATATATTAATATATATTATATATTTATATATATATATGTATATTATATATATATATAATTAATAATATAATATATAATAATAAATATAATAATCATAATACGACAACTTACGCTGAGGCGATCTTAAGAATCGCTCCAAAGTAAGTATTTTATAATCTCTTCTATATCGCTGCCAGACTTATAATTTTCACATAACTATTGGAGCTATCAGGAGCGATGAATGATTTCGCTCGCCAACTCATATTCTTATATAAATAGAATTTCAAAAACTACGTACAACTGAGACAAGTATGTTTATTCAATTTCTTCTTATTAGATGAAATTTTCTTACGTTTCTGCCTTATTACAAGAGTTTTTAAAATTTCCATTCAATTATTTATTAAAAACATGATCTTTTAATTAAGTGTTATAATTCAGAATTTATGTTTAATTAGTGAGGAGGAGCGATCGCTCCATCGCTCCTATACACGAGTCGCCACTGATATATATATAATATATATATATATATATATATATATTATATAATATATATATATAATATATATATATATATATATATATATATATATATATATATTATATATATATACCTGTATTATATATATATATTTCTCTCTCTTCTGTTATATATATATATATATTATATATATATATATATATATATATATATATATATATGTTGTGTGTATGTTGGTGTATGTGTGTATGTGGTGTATGTTGTGAATGTGTGTGTGGTGTGTGTGTGTGTGGTGTGTGGGTGTGTGCGTGCGTGTGTGTGTGTGTGGTGTGTGTGCGTGTGTGTGTGGGTACGTGTGTGTGCGTGCGTGCGTGCGTGCGTGCGTGCGTGCGTTGTGTGTGTGTGTGTGTGTGTGTGTGTGTGTGTTGTGTGTTGGAAAGGGGGGGGGGGCTAATAAAATAGGTATTTTGAATATCAAATTGGGCAAGACAATCTTATACGCTTGAAGCATTATAAGTGGCCACAGTCGGGAGACCAAGGGCGCAATAAAAAATTAAGAGAAGGCATGCAATCTTAGATATAGAAACAATCAATCAGTAATAGGGTTCTAGTTTTTGGAATGGTTTGCACAGAGGTTGTTGACTGCGACTCGATTATACAACATTTAAGAAAGGATTGGATAGGTAGCTATATGGATGGTTTTGGTATCATCTATTATATTTTGACGAACAAATTGGCGGTTTTTAGTTTACGTAAGTTATTAGGTTAAACTGCAATGTACGATTAAATAAGTTATTAAGGTATATTGATCAATTTGGGCATCAAATAAAGCATATTTTGACTAAGCAAAATTGGTGGTTTTTAGTTTTAGTAACGTTTGACAAGCCCTAAGGCCGTTTTGTGAATTTGCATGAGCATGTTTGGTTAGTGGGTTGGACTGGGACATCTCGATAGCAAA
>JABUQX010124995.1:0-16301 GCA_015478945.1 Trachelipus rathkii
AATGGGAATGAGAGTATTGGTATACGGTTAGGGAAAAGAGAAAAAAGAGGAGAATAGAAGTCAAAGTCATAAAGGTGGAAAATTAGATGAGGCAATGTGTAAGGGGGAGTTTAGGAGGGGTATGGAGGATACGGTGGAGGGACGTGGAAAGAGGACGGAAATTAGGGGAAGTGGAGGAGAGTAGGATGAGATTTAAGGACAATTTGGTGAAGAGGCCAGGAAGGATATGTGGAGTAAAAAATGTGGGAGCAAGTAGAAGGAAGGGAAGTGATATGGGGAGTGAGGAGGTTTGAAAGAGTTGGTGAAAAAGGAAAAAGAGGTTTATGTGAAATGGTTGGGAATAGGAGAAGGGAAAGCTGGGAGGAATATAGAAGGGTTTGAGTGGAAGCAAAGAGGGCGGTGGAGGGGGCGAAGAGAAATGCAAATAAAGAATGGTGTAGAAAGGTGACAGAAAATTTTGATGAAACGGGGAGCAAGATATTCTGGAAGAAGTAAATAAAAAAAGGAAAAGAAGATTGGAGGGGTTATGGGAGAGGGTTAAGGGAGGGGGAGGGGAATGGATAGGAGGGGAGGATAGGTGAGGAAAAAATGGGGGGAATATTTTAGAGGATTATTGAATGAAAGTGGGTGGGAGAGATGAGGAGGATTTACAAGAGGTGAGGATGGGGGGAGTGGGGCAAGAGGAAGGGGATATGGTGGAAATAGGAAAATACCCAAAAATGGAGAGAAAATTAATTTAGGTGTGCGTTAACTTAAAGGAAAAAGGAAAAGTCCACAGGTCTGATGGTGTGAGTAATGGAAAATGTTACAAGATGGGAGGCAGAGGGGGTGGAGGAAGTGGCTGTTATAGGTTTATATAATTTATGTTGGAGGAGGGGAGAGGTTCGCACAGTGAGATTGGGAGGATGGTTGGTTTTGTTCCCTGTAATAAAGGGAAAGAGGGGATAGGATGGAGGTGTGGGAAATTATAAAGGTATTTGTCTTTTGAGTGTAGTAGGGAAAGTGTATGGGAGAATACTAATTGAGAGGGTGAGAGATTTTAACGGAGGAGAGAATGGTGGAAGAACAAGGAGGATTTAGGGTGGGAAGGGGGTGTGTGGATCAAGTATTTACAATGAAGATGCTTGTGGAGAAAGGTATAGAAAGGAAAGGGAAAGTGTATGGGTGTTTTTTAGATCTGGAGAAAGCATTTGATAGAGTGAAGAGGGGGGAATTATGGAAGGTGCTTGGAGGAATATGGAGTAGGGGGTAAATTAGGTTAAGGTATTAGGGCCTTTTGGATAGGAATTGCTAGAATGGGTGTGTGTGTGTGAGAGTGTTAGGAGGGAGAGTGAGATGTTTGGGGTAGAGAGAGGGGTTGAAAGACCAGGGATGTGTAAATGTCACCGTGGCTTTTCAATTTATTTTTGGAGAGTGTCTGCAGAGGAATGAATGAGGGGAGGGGAGAGGGGTGGGAATTGATGGTAGGAGGTGAATAGATGGGGAAGTTGAACATGCTACTATTTGCCGGATGATACTGCCTTAGTGGCGAAGGATTCAGAAGGGTTGTAGAATTTGGTGAAGGAGTTTGAGAGAGTGTGTGGACAAAAGGGTCTTAAGATAAATCCAGGTAAGAGTAAAGTGTTAATGTTTGAGGAGGAGGAAACAGATGAGGGGATGGGGTTAGAGATTAGAGTAGGAGGTGTAGTATTAGAAGAAGTAAAAGTTTTCAGATATTTAGGGTGTGGATTTGGGTAAGGAAGGAGGGATGAAAGAAGAGATAGATCACAGAGTAGGAGAAAGAATGAAAGCATTGAGTGGTCTGAGGGAATTATGGAAAGGGGGGGATTATCACATAAAGGCTTAAGATAAGTATGTTTGAAAAATATGTGTTCCAGCGTTACTATATGGGTGTGAAACATGGGGGTTGATAATGCTAGGTCCAAGAAGAATTTGGAAGTGTTTGAGATGAAAGGGTTGGAGAGCGGGTAGTGTGGGGTTAGTAAAAAGAGAGAGGATTAGGATAGGGTGATAAGAGAAAGAGTGATTGGAAGAAATGGTTTGGTGAGAGAGCGGAGAAGGGAAAGTTAAGATGGTATGGGCATCTTGGACATCTGGAGAGAATGAAGGAACAGAGGGTGGTTAGGAAAGTTTGGGAGGCGGAGGGGATGGGAGGAGAGGAAGGGGGAGGCCAAGAAGAAGGTGGATGGATGGAATAAGAGGAAAATGCTGGGAAGCAGAGAGGGATGAGGGTGGAAGAAGGTAGGGTGTTGGGAGAGATAGAATGGAATGGAGGAGGTTGGGTGGGGGCGAGATGAAGGTAAATATGAATTAGGGAAGCTGCACGTTACCACTACCCCGCTTAAGCGGGAATAAGTGTTTGTAAAATAATAATATATAATATATATAATATTTATATTATATATATATAATATATATATATATATATATATATATGTATTATATATATATATATATATATATATATATATATATATATATTCTAGTATATAAATATATATATATATATATATATATATATATATATATATATATTTATATAAGTAGTATATATATATATATGAAGTATAATAGTTATATATATAGTATTATTATATAAATTTTTATTTGTTGATATTAATATTATATATACTATATACTATATAATATATATATATATATATAATATATATTATATATAATATTATATATAGTATTTATATATATATAATATATATATATATTATATATATATATATAATATATATATATATATATATATATATATATATATATATATATATATATATATAGTTTATATATATATATATATTTTGTTATATATATATATATATATATATATATATATAGTATATATAATACTTATATATATATAGTATATATATATATAGTACTATATATGTTATATCATATATATATATATATATATATATATATATATATATATATAGTATATATATATATATAATAATATATATATATATATATATATAATATTATATATATATTTAAATATAAAATTATTCTAGTTGTTAATATTTTCTGGCAACAAAGAGGTCAAATGTTCCTGGAGGTTAAAGGTAGCTTGACTTGGCGAGGTTGCCATAATTTTCATTATCACTTTTGTTGTAGCTGCTGCTCGGAAAGCAACCTTTGAAAATCGTTTGTTAAAAAATACTTAGTTTAAAAAGTTTTACATAGTCAAAGATATTCACGAAGGTCTTGTGTTGGTCGTTAAGCATCGTTATATCGTAAAAGGTTATAATCGTTAACCCTATCGTTATTATATATTCTAACTAGTGCAAACGACTAACACTTGTACTTTAAATTTGTGAATATTTAGACTTACTTTAAGTTGCAGTTGAGGAATAGTCCCACATTTAATTTATTTCGACTACTTCCTCTGTAATTATACCAACTAATAATAATGCTTGGAGGGCAAACGGCTTTTACTAAATAAGTCGTTTTAACTGTGAGAAGAACCACAATTTTTCTCAATCAGCTTTTCATACAAAGTAACATCGTAGTTGGGCAAATATTCGAATGCCTTAGCCTCCAGGAATAAAACCTCTAATTTACTTACATTAAAAATGTCTTTGTTTGCATGTTTGCAATCATAATCGTTTTCTCTAGCTACTCATTGCAAACACCGGCAAAATAATAAAATACTGAATATAATCACTAATTATATTCACGTCTAAAATAAAATACAAAACGATCGTAGATCGTTTTATCTTGAGAAAAATTTTGGGTTTAGAAAGTTTTATCATGAGAAAAATTTAGGTTAAGCAATTTTGGCTTGAGAATAGTTTTGTAATGTAGCAATTTTATCTTGAGAAAAAATTGTGACTCAGGAAAATTTATCTTGAAGAATTTTGATTTAGCAATTTTGTCTTGAAAAGAATTGTTACTAAGAGGTTTATTTTGAGAAAATAATTCGGTTTACGAAAATTGTAGTTTGCGTAAATTTATAGTTTAGGTTAATTTGTAGTTTTGTTAAGTTAGAAACTGGAAACTTGTAAGTTACTAGTTTCTTATAGTTTCTAGTTTCTCATAGTTTCTCACTGCAGTACGCAGGTAACTTTATATAAGTTTCGTACTTGATCTTGTTGGCTTAGGAAAGTTGTGACTTTTACTTTTACGTATTCCGAGTTTAAAGAATATTAACTTGAGAAACTTTGTTTTTCATTGCAGACTGCAACTGCAGTTATCGAATAAACCTTTTCGAATAGGAAAATCATTTTGCGTAAAAGTAGTCACACGTTTATTTTTTATAGCTTAACGGCTATAGTCACACTTTACTTAAAAGTCAAGTAGTCATAAAATACTTTAAAAAGAATATATATTTTTTATATATATACTGTATATTTCGTTACGACCTAATATTGAATAAATATTCTGTTACCTTTTTTTGTATTCTCTTATAAGGAGGATATATTTAAACAGTATTTCTAGTAAACCTAGTAAACCGAATTTTCCAATAAATATATAATATATATATATTTATATATAATATATATATATATATAATATATATATATATATATATATATATATATATATATATATTAGTATATTATATAATGAAAATATATATATATATATATATATATAAATATATATATATATATATATATATATATATATATATATATATATATATATATATATATATATATATATATATATATATATAAATTTTGCGAAATTAACTTTATTTAGTCAGTTTGAGTAGTTGCTTTTTTTTTCGTTTTCTTTGGGGTAATTTTTTTTTTTTTTTTCATAATCTATTACTATTTGTTGAAATATTTGCGTATTTAAGGTTTTGCGTACACTTATAATTACTTTTTGCGTATATATTTAAATTTTGCGTTTTTACGTCCTGAATTTTCATTTAATCATTTACTCCTGCTCGTTTTGACAAGGCATCCTGCAGTCAAATGCTGTCAGAGTTGGAGGAGAGCTTGCATAGGGGAATTTGGGAGGAGGGAAACGTAGTCTCCCTTTCTGAAGAAGAAAAAATAATCTTTTTCAGATATTAAAACTAAATTGACTACCCTTTTAAAAGATCTAAGGGCAGTCATTAGAAAAGGAAAATTACTATTCTTTTCAAAAGCATCAAGGACCTTTCTTCTGATGAAGATGATAATCAGATCGTTTCCTTCTTTAAAGTTAGAATGAAATAAAGCAGAAAACTCGAAAGATGTAAAATTCAGTTGAATTCTCAAATTGAGGAAAGTTATTAGCAAGTCCTCTCTAATTGATCACGATCCGAGTTTTTTGGATGAAGAAATAATCGAGACTAGTCATTACCATATGCGAAATGAAAAGTTGTTGTTACATATGAAGCCTCAAAATGAGACATATTCCCCTTCTGCGCCTTCTTCTATAGCTTCTGGAGAGGGGGCAATAACGCGCTCTGAGATGCAAGATCTTTTTAAGAATTTAGATAGTCGGAAGCAGGAAATAAAAATTCCTGCTATTAAGTGTCAAGAATTTAAAGGTGAGGGTGATAGACACTCGTTCCGCTCTTTTTTGCTCTCGTTCCATAATATATATGGAACAAGAAAAGATGTTTCGGATGCTGCCAAATTGCAGTACTTAAAATCTTTACTGTCTGGCAATGCCCTAAAAGACATTGAACACTTACCTAACGTTAATGGTAATTTGGAGGTGGCACTTGACATTTTAAAGAGTCTTTATCTCGATGAATCTTATATAGTCGATTCACTGTTTCATAAAATAGATACAGCTCCTCTTTTAGATAGTCGCAATCTCGAAAAAATAAGAATGTTTATTTCAGAGATAAGAGCGTATCTCCATGAACTAAAAGAGTTTGGATTGGATTTTTTTGAAGAGTCAACTGCTGGCTGCAAGCTTGTGAGCCACTTAATTGTTGACAAATTGCCTATTGGGTTCCTGCGTGAACTTAAGTTTATAACTCAGGCGGAGTATCCATCCATAAATGTCATTGTAAAAAAATTATGGTAAAGTGTTAAAATCAATGGAAAAGTGGAAAGAAAAAAGTCAATCGACATTTAAAAAAGAAAAGAGCTCTGAACATCATAATCAGATGTTTCTCGAGCGAAAGTCTTCTAAATCTTCATGTAATACCTCGTCCTCAAAGGAAAGTGTAAAATCTTCTAACTCGAGTAGCAAAAATGATGCGCGGAAAGTTAAAACGGGTGGGTTAAAAAAATTTAATGCTTTTACTTCTCATTGTAAATTTTGTGAAGGTAATAATTCGATGGTTTCCTGTGGGACATATTCTTTTCCTGAAGCAAGGAAAGATCGTTGTAGGGAACTAGGTTTATGCTTCAGTTGCTCTAGTAAAAAGCATTTGGCCAATGAATGTCCTGCTAAAAAATATGGAATTAGTCATCCATGCGGGAAATGTGGAAAAAAGACGCATATTACAGCTCTTAATGCCGTTCAGCGGCAGTTACAAAAATGAGTCACCTTGTGGATCTTCACCAACAAAATACGTAGCCGTTTCAACAGAGTTTCTTAATGAACAAATAGTCTTGGTTGAAAATAGTAATATGCTGTATCTGTATCAAATTCAGGTGTTGGCGTCTTCCCAAAATATTCTACCAACTCTCTCTCTCAAAATTAAAAAAGGGAACAAAATAGTTCCTGTAAGAGTGCTTTTAGATTTAGGTTCTCAATCTTCTTACTTTCATGAAAGCATACTCAAGAAGTTAGATATCAATATATCGTCTTTGCCAGTTCACCAAAGTCATATAAAAACATTTTTGGGAGAGCAGTTAAGATCATTACGATCTGTTGAAATAGAAATGGCTATGTGTTGTGGGAGGTTTCAACGTCTACCAGTAAATATTGACCCTCAACTGGATGTCAGCTTTGAGGTCAAAGGCCTCATAGGAGCTATCCATAATATATCACAAAATGGATATAATATTGCTGATAGTCATTATAAAGGTAAACATGGTGACAAAGTATCGAATATAGTAGGGTTAATAGGAATAGATGCTCTGCATCTTTTAAAACACATGAAAACAGTGAAATGTATTAGGGGCTGTGCCCTTGAAACGTGCCATGGGTACGTCCCATATGGGCCTGTTAAATCCTTTTTAACACCTACCCAGGAAGGAATAATCTTTGGAAGAGACCCTTCGTCAAGTAAACCTGTCAAACGATTTTGACATGAGGAAATAGTCCCCATGCCATCAAATATTAGAAAATCTGTCACAAACGTCCCTGAGTATATAATCAACTTAGTGATAGAACCAAATCCATCTTATTTTGACCCGCTCAGACACACTCACGCTGAGTCAGATTTAGACTTAGGCCTGGAGAGCCTTTATAAATTAGAATCTCTAGGCATTAATGAAGAGCGGGACCAAGGTTCTATAGACGAACTTTTTATTAAAAAGTTTCACAAAGGAATTGTTTCGTAACGGAAAATACCACGTAGAACTTCCGTGTTTTCAGAATATCCTGGAGCAGGTCCCGTCTAATCATCACATTGCCCTTGCAACAATGCAAAGAGTCAAGAAGAAGCTTACTGCTCAAGGATTAGTAGAAAGGTATAGGGACATATTCAGAGATTATAAAAAAGAAGGCATTATTGAGTCTGTGGAAGTTGAGCCAAAAGATTTTCACAAATTCATCTGGATTCCTCACAGACCAGTTATAAAACATGGCTCTACAGATCACGAACAAAATCAGACCTTGTTATTTAATTGTAGTTTTAAAGATAGGAGACAGTCCGTCTTTGAACCAGGCTTCTTATCCAGGGGTGGACTTAATCGCCTCCCTTTTCAAATTATTAATCGCTTTCAGAACGAACAAGTATATTGTCCTGTCTGACATATCGAAGGCTTTTCTTCAAATCCGACTTAAACTAGAAGAGGACCGAAATCGGTTTTGTTTTTTTTGGGAGGAAGATGGTAAGTTAATTACTTATCGCTACTCCACTATAATCTTTGGCTTAGCGGTCAGTCCCTACATATTAGGTGCTGTGATTCAGCATCATGCTAAAAAGTACCCAGACGATCTTTGTACCTCTCTCCTTCAAAATAATCTTTATGTTGACAATTTTATATATTCCTCCTCATCTGTTGAGGAACTGAAAGATATTTATCGAAAGGCCACTTCGCGCATGAGCGAAGGAGGTTTTAACTTGTGTTCATGGAACACAAATTGTCCTGAACTCAAGAAATTGTTTGAAGAGGAGGGCAAAATTGTTTCTCATCAGTGTGATGAGGAAAGGGTGTTGGGATATCTATACAACACCAGTCTGGACACTCTGAGCTTAAGTGACTTTGTTCTTGGAGAAATCTCTACAAAAAGAGAACTTCTGTCTGAAATTTCTAAGATTTTTGACCCCCTTTCTTTATACCTTCCTGTTACCATTATAGGCCGTCTTCTTATGAAAAAAACCTGGGAGGTGGAAATGGGGTGGGATGACATAGTCACTCCTGAGATTAAGGATCAGTGGAAGAAGTTGAGTAATGATCTTCACTCTATAAAAGAGATTTCTTTTAAAAGATCATCATTGGAGGTTAACGATTCCAATGTAATCTATATATATTCTGTGATGCAAGTTCTGTAGCATACGGATTTGTTGTTTATGTTTCGTCCGAATCTGAAGGTCCTAAAATGCTATGGGCAAAGGGCAAACTAGCACCAGCAAAGGGAAAAACTCTTCCCTGTTTGGAACTTTTATCAGTATTTCTGCCACTAAAATGTCTGCTTCAAGTATTAAGTAGTTTATCTGGAGTTAAGTTTAAAGAACTGAATATATTTTCTGGTTCCCAGATAACCCTCCATTGGATTCATAACAAAGGTATGAAAAGATAGTTTCGGTGATGTTAGCCATCGGGAACCTATCTGCCTCTGTTACTTTATTTAAGCGTCTATAGTCACACAGACGAAGCGTTCCATCCTTTTTCCTGACAGGTACCAGCTTGGATAAGCTCCATTCTCCTGCACATGGCTCAACGATATCTTTCAGACACAACTCCCGAACCTGATTTTCAATCTCCTCATTTGTTTTTTGATCGAACCTTCTTGCTCTTTGATAGATAGGAGTGTAGTCATGCAACCGTATCCTATATGGTGTCATAAATGTTTCAGTTGCATCTGAATCTCCCTTGCTGAACACTCCTTTTTGCTTATAAATAACATCGATGACTTTCCTCCGTTGTTCTTGTTTTAGTTCTTCCATAAATGTAATTTTATTTTCCAATTTTTCCTTCGTTCATTCTTCCTCAATGGTTCCTTGTTTTCCTGTTTCACGTACCATTGTATTTACTGTGCATCCACTGTTTTCATATTTTTGCAGGTTATCTTTATCCAATACTAGGTGAGCTATTCCTACTTTTTCTCCTTTTCCCAATCTTAGCTATTCTGGTGTCAGTTTCCTTTTTAATAGATTACCTTGTTAATAGTATTGCCCTTTTTAATACGTTATTCGCATTTTAAATAGGTGGTATGCCTCTTTTTCGAATATGTATCCTTTTTTAATAGTATTCCTTTTTAAGTAGAATATTTGCAATTTTAATAGGTTTTTGCATTTTTTTTAATAGGTATTTGCCTTCATAATAGGTATTGCAATTTTAATAGTATTTGCTTTTTTATAATATTGCCTTTAAATAGGTATTTGCCTTTCATAGGATATTGCAATTTATAAAGTAACTGGCCTTAAATAGTATTTGCCTTTTCATAGATAATTGCACTTTTTTCCTTAGTATCCCTTTTTAATAGATTTGCCTATTTAAGTTAGGGTATTTGCTTTTTTTCCAAAAGTATATATTTCTTTTTAATAGTATTTGCCTTTTAAATATTCAGAAGTTATTGCCTTTTTTAATTAGTATCGCAATTTAAGAGATTATTTGCCTTTTTACCACAGTATTCCTTAATAATTTGCAATTAAAGGGATTTGCCTCTTTAATAGGTAATTTCCTTTTTCATAGGTTATTGCAATTATAATAATTACCTTTTTTATTAGGATATTTTTGCCATTTATTAATTATTTGCCTTTGAATAGTATTTGCAATTTAATAGATTTGTCTTTTAAATATCTCCATCTTAATAGTATTGCCTTCTAATAGTTATTGCTTTTAATAATTTGCCTGTTTAATTAGGTATTTGCCCTTTTTAATAGGTATTATTTTATCCAGTATTGGCCAGTAAAATAGTATCTGGCTTCTTTTAATATCTTCTTTTAATAGAATATTTGACTTTTAATAGGTATTTCCCTTTAATAGAATTCAATTTTAATTATTTTTGCCATTTTATAGGTCATTGAAACGTTGGTAGTTCTTTGCCTTTTTAATGGAACTAGGTCGTAGGTTTTTGTCTCCAAAGCATCGCTCTATATCTGTATTTGCCTTTCATCAGGTAATTCAATCTTAAATAAGATTTCCTTTAAAATATTTGCCTTTTAAACTAGTCCTTTTTTTAAAAGATTTGCAATTTGCATACGGTATTTGCCCTTTTAGATAGTTCCTATTCTTAATAGGTATTTTCCCTTTTTAATTAGTATTCCTTTTAAAAGGGATTTCCTTTTTAATAGGATTGCCTTTTTAATAGTATTGCAATTTAATACATGTAGCAGTTGTTAAAGAAGCTAAATGCTTTTAATAGTATTTTGTCCTTATTAACTAGAAATTTGCAATGCCAATAGGTATTTACAGTTATTAAAAACGAAACAAAAATATGTTTTTGCCTACTTAAATTATTTGACTTTTATATATTCCGCAAACTTAATAATATTTCATCTGATAGATTGGCCATCTTCCATCTATTGCGTTTTTAATAGTATTTCCTTTTTCATAGGTTAATTGCCTAATTTTATAAGATTCTGCTTTTTAATAGTTAATTTGCCTTTTCATAATAATGCAGTTTTCCTTAGTATTGCCTTCTTTAATAGTATTTGCCCTTTGTATAGGGTATTTGCGCCTTTTTCAAAAGATTGGCACTTTTAATAGTATTTGTCCTTTAAAATTTGTATTTTGAACTTGAGAATTGCATTTGCACATTTTAATAGATATTGCCTTTTTAATAGGTATTTCAACAAATAAGTTATTTGCAATTTAATAGGTATTTGCCTTTTTAATAGTATTGCCTTTTTTACTAGTTAATAAATAGGGTAATTCTGCTCTTTTATTATGTATTCCATTTAATTAAATTATTTGCATTATTTTAATAGGTAATTGCAAGTTTAATAGGTATTTGCCTTTTAATAGTATTGCCATTTTAATAGATTTGGCCTTCGGTAATAGTACTTTGCCTTTTTAATAAGTATTTGCCTTTTAATAGTATTTGCCTTTATAAATAGATTTGCAAGTTTTAATACTGTATTTTCCTTCTTTAATAGTATTGCCTTCTTATAGTGTCATTTGCCTTTAATTGATATTTGCCTTTTTAATAGATTTGCGAAAAGAATAGATATTGCAACTTTTAATAGGTTTGCAATTTTTTAAAGGGTTTGCCTTTTTAATAGGTATTCTCCTTTTTAATAGATTATTGCTTTTTAATATTATTACCTTTTAATAGGATTCGCCTTGCATAGTTAATGCAATTTTAATAGTATTTTGCCTTTTAAAGGTATGTGCCTTTTTAATAAGTATTCCTTCCTAAGAGCGTTTGCAATCATTGATATACTTTGGTTTCTAAGAGGTACTCCCTTTCATTCATTTTCATTTCAAGATATGTTCCTTTTTTAAAAGATTGCCTTGTTAATAGATTGCCTTTTAATAGTACTTTGCAATTTAATAGTATTTGCCTTATCCAACAAGTATTTCATCTTTGAATAGGCATTTGCCTTATTCATAGGATGTCATTGGAATAGTATAAACCTTGATAATACGATTTGATATTTAATAGGTATTGCCTTTTAATAGTTATTTGACTTTTTTATAGGTATTTGCCCTTTTTAAAAGATATTGGCAATTTTAATAGGTATTTTCCTTTTTAATATGTAATTTGGCTAATAGTCTTCTTACTAGGTATTTTCATTTTTAATAGGTATTTGCCTGTTAAATGTATTTGCCTTTTTAATATTTTGTCTTTTTATAGTATTTGCCTTTTAATAGGTATTGCCTTTTTAATAGGTATTCTTTTTTAAAAGGATTTCCTTTTTAAAAGTATGACCATTTTATAGGTGTTTGCAAATTTTAATAGTATTTGCCTTTTAAAAGTATTTAGAATCAAATATATTTGCAATTTTAATAGGTATGCTTTAAAGATTTGTCTTTTGAATAGGATTAGCCAATTTAGTTAGGTTGTTTCCTTTTAAATGGTTGCCTTTTTAATATAGATTTGCCTTCTTCAACATGTATTGCTTTTTAATATATTTGCCCTTTTTAAGTAGGTTATTGCCTTTTAAACGTCATTTGGAATTTAATCAGGTATTGCTTGTTAATAGTAGTTTGCAATTTTTAAAAAGTTATTTTGCCTTTTAATAGCTATTTGCCTTAATATACCCTTCTCTTTTAATTATATTGCTTTTAATAATTTCCTTTTTAAAGTAATTTTAATAATAGTATTTCCCTTCAAGGTTTTCCTTTAATAGTATTTGCCCTTTTAATAAATTTGCAGATTCAATATTATTTAATTTACATAATTGCCTTTCAAAAATTCAAGTTAATAGATTCCTTTTAGATAGGTATTTCCAGTTAAAATAAACATTGCCTTTGATATGGTATTTTCAAGTTCTAAATATACTGCCTTGTAATATATTTGCCATAATAGGATTTCCTTCTAATAGTATGCCTTTTAATATATTCCTTTTTAATATATTTTATATATATATAGTATTTGCCAATTTATAGTATTTGCCTTTTGAATAGTTATTTGCCTTTTTAGCTTCTTTAATTTTCATAGGTTATCTCTGAAAATAGCGTGATAAGATAGTTGCTCTTCCCAAAAATTAAGATAAGAAGATACTGACGGTTTTCTTAATAATACTTTCGTTGATTCGGCATAAAAAGCATTATATAAAGTATATTGATATTAGCGACAGTATGGAATTAAAATATGGATATGGTATTTAGACGCGATTAAAGTATTTACCTTATCGAATACAGTAGTAGACATTGCCAAGAATTAAACATTGAAGAAGTAAAGAAGAGAGATGCTCTCAAGTATTAAAGTATTATTCGCTTATGTTTCCCATAGAATGAGTTTACGTAGTCTTTATTTATAAATAGGTAGTTAGGGATATGAATATTACATTAATAAATATTTCCTTAGATCTATTTATAAGGTTAAGTATCGTTTATTTATATTACTTAAACATATAATAATCTATTGATAGTTTTTTAATATAGTTTAATTTTCATATAATTGGGTAACTACTCTCATTTTGATCTATTTATACTCTCACAATTAATATGTACAAATTGAAAACAAACAAACTATGTCATTGTAAAATACTAATTTACCGATTTTTAAAAATAAAAATTTGCCTTGATATAATGCAATTTAATAGTAATTTGCCTGTATATAAAGTAATGCCAGTTATAGTTATTTGCATTTATTAAATAGTATATGCACTTTTAATTAACTATATCGAAAATTACCGCTAACGTATACACTAGGCATGAATTAGACATACTTCTTAAATTAGGTATTGGCAATTTTAATATGGTATTGCACACTTGTTTTATAAACAAATGTAATATGTGTCTAACTTTATATTAAATATGTATTTTGTCACTATTTACGTTTTAAAAAATCTTGCAACATTTTAGTTATTCTTCTAGGTTATATATAATATATATATTGCTTTTATATTCGTATTGGAAATATTATAATAAGATTTATGATAATTATTAATAGGTAATTTTTCATATTATTATTTAATTAATAGTATATTTTACTATTATTTAATAGATATATTGCCTTATTTAATTAGTATTTGCAATATTTATATATATAGTATATTCTATATACTTTTATAATTAAGATATTTTAATTATACTCTTATTTCATAATTTTATGCTATAAATTTATTAAATAGGTAAATTCGCCTACTTTTATATAATATATTATTTGTACATTTTAAATATATTAACATATCATTAAGCAATAAAAATCACGTACAATACATCATTAAAAAACGGCATACTTCTTATCTAAAGGTAGAAATCATACCACATTAGCAATAATTCTTATCAATAACGTATTCACTTCATCTGACAGACCGGATGTCCTATAAGCATAATTACAGACTCAAGACTAATTAGACATCAATTCTAAAAACTAACCGGTCAGTTATATGATTATTCATCCGATTAAGCAACCACACACGCAAAATCTAAACACGCAATAATTCTAAAGTACGTTAATTCTAACCCAACTATATAAAACTATACAATATCATGAGCGTCTAAACTTAGATATTATTCGCGAATTACCTCAGTATATTAGACCTATGTTTGCGAAATCAGATCTAACCTATTATGACTCACATATCTATTACATGAATATTATCTTATATCCTATCCTATAAACCCTAAACATGTCTATTGTCCCATCATTATATACAAAAATGAGCACACACATCACACTTAATCAGCACAACACCTAAGTGAAATATAATTAAGATATTTGTCTTTACTAGCTATAAATTATACCAAGAAGAAGGGTGACAAGAGGAAGGCAGATTAACTATTATGACTCTCTTCTATAATGATTAACATTTACAGGTATACTCTCTTTGTCAAAAATGTTCAACATTTGATAGACTTGTGTACTTAATATCATTTTAATTGATAAAATATTTTACAAGTTCTAACTATTAAGCTCATAAGGCACATTATATTAGTTGATATACCCAATTTGTATCAAGAAATCAAACCTAGTGAAGGTTAAGTTCATTGAATGTAACAAGTATTCTTTTTTTTATAATTTTAATCTATAACTTATTTAATTATATACGTGTATATGCCTTTTCATAGGTAAATTTGCTATAGTATATATTTATTACATTACATATATACTGCTCATTTAATAGCTCATTTTCAGTAAAGTAATATATGTTTCATCTTTTTTTTTAGACTATGTCATTTTATATAATATGTTATTTAGCTATCTATTTATTAATATATATATTGTCCTACAGCATATTTCTATTATTACATTTGTTTGATCATAAATTGGCTTTATTAAATATTTATTCTCCCCCCTATTTTCTTAGTTAACTTTACCATTTATTTTAAATATATAAATGTAATTGCAAAATGTCTTGCTACAGGTAATGTCTTTTTAATAGGTATTTACCTTATTAAATATGTATATACTTATATATTTTGCCTTCTCATAATAATAATAATATTTGCCTTTTTAATAGTATTTGGAATCATTTTACTATAATTATGATATATTGATAATTATATAATATTATTTGTAAATTAGAAGTTATAAGTATTTGATATATAAATTTTAATCTGTCAATATTAGTGTCTCATTAGTTCTCTTCTACCATCGAATTAGCAAATTATTTTATAATATAATTTGTCATATTTATTATATTAGATTGTAATTTTTAATGATATTATCATTATTATTAATATGATCATATATTTACTTTATTATTCATAATTAGTAATTTAGCTAATTTAATACGTGAAATTGCTTTATTAATATAGATTATTGCCATTAAATAAATATTGTATACCTTTAATAATTAGTATATATTATTAGCAAATTATATTATATATTATAATTCATCATTATTTAACTAAAAGTTATGTGTACCATTTATTTAATATATAATTTACACTATCTTTATAGGTATGGAGCACATTTAACAGTATATGCCTATTTTATTATCTTTACACATTTATTTAAAAATTTTCATTCCAATATTTATAATAATTATTTGCTTTTATTAGGATATATTTAGCCTTTTTAAATATAGTCAATTTATGCGCTTTATTAATAGATCATTGCAAACTATTTAAAATATAGTATTATGCATTTTTAATAGTTATTATCTCTTATTTTTAATATATGATATTATTTAATTTTTAATATTATTTGCAATTTTATATATAAGGTTTATTTGCTTTTATACATTATATTACGATCTTTTTATAATATATTGTATTATTGCTCAATTTTATATATAGTTAATTTTACCTATTATTAATATTAGTTAATATTTATTTTCTAATTAACACTTAATAATATATATATACTATCTATTTAATAATATTAATATATTATATTAGGTAATATAAACATAATTATTTAATATGATTATTTGTCCATTTATTTAATTTGACTTATAGGCGTATTTGCAGTGATCAATCTGATCTGTTGTT
>JABUQX010124996.1:0-12500 GCA_015478945.1 Trachelipus rathkii
AACATATTGAAAAATGCAAGGATAGGAAAATTTCAAATTCTTACACATTAGTTTTATTAATTTTAAGCTCAAGGGAATTTACAATATAAAAAATAATAGTACTAATAACAACAAAAATTTGATGAAATACAATAGTTATGACTCGTATAAAATTTATTCTTTTTCGGGGGAAAATCACAATAAACTAAATTTTACAGGAACTTAACATACAATAATTATTAAGATCTTATTTAATACTAAAAACATTTTTATTTAAAGAGGAAAATAAGGAGTTTAAATCTAACGTGTATAAATGGCCTCCACAGTCTATCTATGATGGACTGAAATCCTTTTAATGCCTTACATGCCACATATAGTAAAGATGAAACGTGATTTAAAACCTGTCAAAAACAAACAGAATTAATAATAATAATTTTTTTTTTTTTACTTAAATATAAAACTCAAAACTGGACAATGTATTAAAAATAAACAAAAAAAACCACAGCCTTTAAAACTGAGATTGAATTTCACAAAGTTTAAGCTAAACAAACAAAATGAAGAGGTTTGGTTCAAATTTTTTTCAATACTATGGTAATTTTATTATGAAAGTTTTGAGATTTACTAATAACATTACCCTTAAAATTTTAATTTTGTAGAATGGTTCTTTTCTGCAAAACTACGTTTAATTAAAGTCTCGTTTTTAGTTTAGAGAACTTTCATAATGACTCACTATTTGCAATTTCATTCAAGCATCAATAGTAAGCAACAAATATATGGGAGATAGGCTTATATAACTGAGCGCTGTGGAGAGGAAAAATTCCGCAACCTGAACAGAATCGCAGTTTCTTTGAGGCTACTTAGCAACGCATTGAAATTGAGGTTTCAGACATTTATTGTTTATAGTTAAGACCAAGATGTTTTTGTTTATTCAGCAGGAGGACGTTGAGCGTCGAAGGAAATAGGAAAGTTAGGAGGTGTCTTTGAAGAGGGAGTGTAGCGAAGTTGAGAGCATTTAATTAGAAGAGCTTGAATTTTAAAGGTTGGGGTGACCACCGGAAGTCCCATCCAGATTCGATCAAGGAAGAATCGGGAACGCTGAAGACGAGAGGCGATCTAGAAGCCAAAGAGAGGGACGGCAGATTTGTAAGTGAGTGAAGACTGTGGAGGGTTGAACGTAATTCGGCATAAGAGTGAACAGAGATTTGAAGTAAGCTGAGAGATCGGTTGGAGTTGAGAGCAAAGTTAGGAATAAAGTTGAGATAAACAAACTTGCGCTGAAACGCAAATTAACATGGCGGGAAAGGAGGAACGAAGGTGCTCCATCGTCTCTGAACGAGTGCTGATATAGAGCGATTGGAGAGAAAACTTAGACATAAGTAGAGACAAAGAGAAGGAGGTAAACCAAGCGAAAGGAGCTACGGAGAGCAGTGTGATCGCGTGCCAAACCACGGTCAAAAAGCCTCTTGGATATGTCCAGGCGCAGCCAGAAGACTCGCCATAAGGTCCTAAGCGCAGGAAAATAATTGGTTTAGAATAGTGAAATTGTCACCGAGTTGACTCGAGCGACGAAGCCATACGTGATCGATCTGAAGAAGGGAATGAGACTCCAAGAATTATCCAGGATATGGAAGTAAGGTATGTATTCAGATTATATAGATAGAAATATGAAACATAAAGTGGGAGTATAGTGGCAGATGTGGTTTGAGGATAGAGGGCTAGAATTTCTTCGGGATCGGTTGGACATGGGCGCGCTTCCAGCACTGAGGAAACGTATTAGTATTAAGACATAGAGAGTAGAGTTGATCGAGGACAGGCGCCAGAGCTAGAAGACACTCCTTGCAAACACGGGGAGGAATGCCATCCGGGCCCACTAGCCTTCCTGGCGTTCATATTAGATCTCAGGATCCAATGCACACGATATGTGTAATCACAGGGGTAACGACATAATCCCGGAGGATGAAGAGGAGTAGGAGGGAAGCGGCAATGCCAGAATCGTCCAGGGTAGAATTATTAGAAAAAAGGAGGCCGAAGAGATTGGCCTTTTTCAGAAGGAAGTTTTAGCAACAGAACGTCAGAGGAATAGGGGAGGAAAGCAGATCTTACAAAAGTTACGTTAGAGAATGTTTGTTTGGCAAGGGGCCAGAATTTTTTCAATCTGTAGTGAGAACCAAGCAGGTATGTGCACTTCTTTTAGTGACAAGATGCGCTTGCTGTCGAATAGTATCCTGCACGCATTCCCGAGCAGCAATGAAAATTAGTAAGCTAGTAATAGGAGAATTGAGAGTTTTGGTTCATGCCGTCGCAATGTCTCTCATCACTTAATGGCGCGAGAAAGCTCATCGAAACATGGATTTTTGGGGAGAAAAGATTTAGTTGAAGATGGAAGAACCTGCTCATCCATGGGATTAGCGGCCACCACTTTTTTAGCGGTGACAGGGCATCCCCGGGTCAAGCAGGATTCATTCAGAATGTTAGCAAACAAGCATTCTACCCATTAGCCGCGATTAAAGTGAGAAAGTAAGTAGGGCATGGTGGGTGCTGCTGGAGAAAAAGTTGTTTACAATTAAGAGCTACGATTGCTGGTCGAGTTACAATAAGGAGGAGAAATAGGATTGTATTTAAAAGAGAAGGAGGTGTGTGAAGGGTGAAAATAAGTCAAGCGTATTCAAGATTGGTTAGGAAGATCTGGAATATGTGTAAGGATTCTTTACCTGTTCCAAGGATCGTTGAGAATAACTGACTCTATCTTCGCTCTCTCTTCCGCCTGCATCGTGTGAGAGGAGCCAACGTCAGGTGTGGTGTAGTTGAAATCCCTTAAATTAGAGGATTCATTTGGACTGGGAAGAAAAAATATTCTAGCGATAATATGAAAGAGTAGTAGATTGAAGTGTGGTAGTGTAGTTGTAGATATGAATGTGAAGGTCAAAATAGAAGCGGTTGTTATCCTTACTTCGCAGTGATATGGGGGAATGATATATATTAATATAGTATATATATATATATATCTATACTATATATATATAATAGTATATTATATTATATATATATTATCTATATATATATATATATATTTTATTATTATATATATTATATATTATAGTATATATATATCTATATCTATTATATATATATAATCTGAGAGATATCTTTTGACAGTGGGGTGAGGGTATTTATTAATTTTAAACTTATTTTTATTCAGGACAGCACTAGGCGAGTTGGACAATCCAAAGTTTGTTCTATAGAGGACATTCCGGATGAACATGCTTGAAGTATGGTGTTATTTGATTTGAGATCATTCTTAAGTTGAGCGTGGAAATGTTTAGTAATGGAAGTATCTGGCAGTGGGTGGAGGGTGGGGGAGTGGTAAATATATATATATATATATATATATTAGTGTAAATATATATATATATATAATAAATATATATATATAGTATATTTTATATATAGTATATTGTTATATATATATATAAATAAGTATATATTTTAAATATAATATTGTATAGTATCTTGTGAGCGAATCAGATTTTTACGCTGTGGGCTCTCTCTCATATTATATACGGGTATTATATTATATATAATATAAGTATATTGTTATATACTATATATAGTATTTTATATATAAGTAATATATATATATAATAGTATATATATTGCAATAAATATATTGATATAGAGAGAGAGAGAGAGAGAGAGAGAGAGAGAGAGAGAGAGAGAGAGAGACGGATTTAATCATCCTTCTTACTTCTCTCCTTCTCCACAGAACTAGATTTTATTGAATTTACTGTTTGAAGGAGGTGAGCCTTTCAAAAGTTGAAGGTTAAAGGTTTATCTACATATTTTTATTTGTTTCGAAGTTATTCAACATTTTTTACATATCAAGGATCAATGACAATAAGAATATCTAAAAAGAAAAATCTAAAAAAAGGATATTGAAGAACGACAAGCCGTTCCACCTTTATAAAAGGGTAAAATGCATTTTTACATTTTTTACTAATTTGTTGAGAAGGATAAAGTATATTTTATAATGGTAGTTTTTTTGAAGGACTTGAAATGATAAAGAAATTGATAGAGATTTTAGTAAAGAACTGTTGAAGCATTTTAAGTTGTGATATTAATTCCTGTTTCTGCTTCAGGTTCCGATTTGGAGAGCCAATCAGATTTCGAAGACCCATACCTGAGACCAAAGAAGATCTTCGTGCTGATTTTGTTCATTTCAAATTGTACCACTGTGGAGATTTACTTAATTTTTATACCACCTTGATAAAACCGGACAGTTACCGGTGCAATGGCTTCACCAAAGGTATAAACTAAGTACCTATCTTGAATCGCGTTATTATTTATATTCGTAGACTATATTTTTTTCCTGAGAAATAGGCTTTCAGCCACTAAACCACGTTTGCATTTTTTTCAATAATCAGCAATATTGAAGGTACAAATTATTATATAATCGTTAATCGTTAAATTGTTGGTATTGTAAAGAAAGGCCGAAACTAAAAACAATAAGCGTTATTATTATTTTGGGATTTTATTATATTATCATATTCTTTATCTCATTATTATATTATTTTATCCTTTTTATCAATATTATTTTATGAATTATCTTATTTATTTTTATATTCACACATATATATATATTTATATATAATATATATTATATATATATATATAATTTATCTATTATTATATATACTTTATATATTATATTATTAGTATCTTAATTATATATTTAAAGTATATTTATATATATATATATTATATATATATATATATATATCTATTATATATATATATAATATATATACTATATATACTATATTATTATATTATATTATAATATATGTATATAGTATAAATATTTCATATATAAGTATATTATATATATATATATATTATTATATATTATTATTTATTATATATATAATATCTATATATATTCTTATATATTATATATTTATTATTTTATCTATATATATTAAATTGAACAAGCCGTTAGAGCTACTATTAAAGGAATTTATTAATTTAATTTATTAAACATTAAACGTGAAAACCCTATAACAATACTTTTAATAATCTTTTTTTATTTTTATTGTTTATAAAGAGGTTAAATTAATGGATGAGTCGTAAGTTTGAGAAATTAAGGTCAGAAGAGAATGTTAAGTATTTAAAAATAAAAAGTAATAAAAGTGGATATATATCCCCGCTGTGTTTTCAATTTTGGAATTCAGTCTCTCTTATTACCAACAGGCATAAGCATTCCAAGGAAAGAAGAAGAAGTTGTCAAAAGTCAAATTAAATAAAAGAGCAAGAAAGATAAATTGATCTTCCACTGCAAGTAACTGAAATAATTGGAAGAAGAGCTCTCACCATAGCATTTCAGACTCACGATTTCATGGGAATGCTTCTGAAGAGAGAGGTTTTAACTTGATACGTGGAGGACCAGTCCTTCTCTCTGCACTCAAGTTCAAAAGAGGTATAAATAATTGGTAGCAAAGCGTGAAGTTGTTCCTTTTTAGGAAAGCTCGCTCTGCTCGGCTACGAAAACAGTTGTTCTTTGTCATCGAAAATTGTTGTTGAATTATCATCATGACGGATGGAATGAATGCCTTGTTGGATGGAAAAAAGTCAGAAGAAGGAGGAGAGACTATTCAAGATGGTCACATCCCCATTCCACCAAACAATAATGGAATACCAGCGGGTCCTGCTAATTCATCAGGTGAGAATTCGATTCCAGTTCCGGGTCACACAGTAGTGACCATTGATTCACAGACCCTGCATGGAATATTGCAAAAGAATAAGGATTTGATGGAAAATATGACCACTTTGATAGCATCGTTGTCAACGGATAGAAAACCAGGAAAAGTGATACCACCGGGGAAATATAGAATTGAGACTGGTGAGACTATGGTTCAGTTTTTGGAAAGATTTGAAAGGTATTGTGCTGCCCAATATCCTGGATCAACGGATGGGATGTCTGCATTGTTGGGTAGTCACCTCCAAGGGTCCGCCCTGGAGGCTTATAATATAGTGGGAGCTGCGACATTCAGCAGAATATGGATTGGGTAAGTCTCGGCTATTTCACATGGTTTAGGGAAGAATGATAAGAAAAGCAATACAGAAACTCCAAGTTCACAAAGCCACATGCAGAAGGGAGAAGCCTTCCCATTTATTGCCCTCTTTGTGGGTCTGGCACAGCGGGCCTTTCAATACTGATGTAAAGAAATGCCTATTTGGTGCGGGATGAGAATTTTTGGAAAGTTTACCTGGAAGCAGTGAGGACTCGGGGGAGGGGTTTTGATTGGGTTTGGAGTTTTCGAGAGGTTCTTTGATTCCGTAGGGAGCAACTGATGGTCAATGTGGAAAAGGTAATATAGGGGAAAACGGAGGAAAGTAAATCAACAGTGAGGTAGTCAGATCTAACGCAAATCATTGCAATGTTCCCATTTTGACATCGCCCGTCAGATGGCCGATCGTGAAACGAGAATAATGAAGGCTTAGTGTTGCTTTGCAGAGATCGCAAGTACAGTACAAGCACAGTGTCTTGTTTCCGGTTAACGCAGTTGCAACAATGAGTATTCAGAGAGAAGCATCAGCACATTCGCAGGGATGCAGCCGACAAATTCCAACATACAACGAGGGTTTCCATCGAGGGAGTATATACACAGAGAGGGGGGCCCAATTATCAAAGTTATCAACAAAGAGAAACCAAAATGGTGCACAGGTTCTCGTATGTTAGTCATTGGTCGAAAGGGGTCACATATGTAGTGCTTGGACTCGACTCATTATGTTGTATAGTGGGCAACGAGGTCACCTGATTGAAGATTGCTATCTGAAGCAAAACCGCTGTTTAAGGTGCAAGGAAGTGGGGCACTTGGTAGGAGATTGCCCCAATGGTAGGAGTCAAACTGCTGCACCTCGAATAATTTGTCCGCTCTGTCACGGAGAACATTTAGGCAAAGATTACCCTCAGAGACCGGGAAATTGGGAGTCTCTGACATGGAAAGATAGATAGAGCCAGCAACAGTTGGGAAAGATAAACACGCTATAAGTATTCAATGATACGCTTGGCAAGATGATCTGGAGGGTCCTCAGGACGAAGTCTCAGAGAATCATTAACCAATCACAGGCACATTACAGATTGTGTCTAAAAAAAGACTAATAAGGGACGTAGCAGGAATATGCGCACCCAAGCGGTGAGGAAAGGCAAGAAATGATGAAAAGACGCCAAATGGTGGTTACATAAGCGATGTCCGAGTGGTATGCTGAACAGAAACGCAGAGAGATAAGAAGATGAGTATGGAGAGTGACTGTGAGGTGTGAGTCTAGATAGCCAGTATAATTTCATATTATAATCGGCTCCTTGGAGAAAACATTAATTTTGCAGTTACATAGTGGGAGTCAGGCGACAGACTCGGGGCATACTGTTGAACTGTGGCAGGTAGGCTCTCAATTCTCAGCGGAGTTTCATGCCTCATTAAGATAAACAAGAGCTTTTTATGGGGGCCAGGCATTCTTGTGAATAATAATGGGGGATATATATGTTTAGAGTATTCATGACAAGATTAGATGGGGACGAGAAGAGTGCCGAGGTTATTAAAGAAACTAACGCTTGAACGCGTTCTTTTTTGCGCGGACGGAGGATGGCAGCTAAACGAGATATTAGAGTCGAGGCGAAAGAGTAAGCGATAAGTCCGGATACTCTTCCTCTTGTTCTCGTCCTGACCGTCTACCATGCATAGCGGAAATAGGATGGAAGATCACTGATCTACTAGCCTCTTCTGATTGGGCCTACCTGCTTATCGAGAGGAGTTCCGAGGGATGGAGTGTGTGGCGGCAGTGTGTGTATGGTGAGGTGCCGTATGTGGAGAAGGCTCTCTGCCAAAATATGGTCGAATGGTGGGTGTTTTGCGTGGTACTGAAGACGTCTGAGGTGCGTTGATATTGGAGGTATGGATTCTCGTGTCTCGGTACACGCGCATGTGGCGACTCCGTGAGGTGTCGCAGGACTTTGTAACCAGTACAAGAGTTAGTGTTAACGGCGGGAATTTTGTATACAATGACCGAGGAGAGTGACCTAACCTGGAACATGACAGTGGAAATTGTAGCATAGTGACACTCTGATGTGCACTCAACTACTCGAGCTGACGAATGCCCTGATGGTGGAAGTAGAGATTGCTGGGGAGAGGGTATCAAAATAAGCCACATGTTGTGGTGGCCGGCAGTTGGGGGCTTGCCAATCAATAAGTTTGAACCTTCTTTAGTTAGTTTTTACGCGGCGATAGAGGCCATGTTTTAGTTTAGGAATGAGGGAAGTTCCAAGGAGGTTGAAGAGGCATTTCTAGGACAGTTTGGAGTGAAACAGTGGATTAGAATAGGATTAAGCAGGAACCATAATATAAACGATGGTAGAGTTTAAATGACCAAGGTTCAAATGAATATACTGAGTGGACACCTGAAAATTTGTGTGAAGCTTTTCGACTGGAAGAAGGCCAGATTCTGACAAATAGATAAGAGAAAATTAATTTTTCAGCTTTAGAAATATAATACTATCTCGAGTTTGGGTGACTCTGATGTGGGCTGCACCGATGTTATCAAGCATAGAATAGAAACACTCACTGAGGATCCTGTGCAGTGCCAGTCAGACGATTACAAGGTTCCATTCTCCGAGAGATAGAAGCAAATTGTAAGATGGAAGAGATGGGGAAATTGCAGAAGGGAGCATCCCATATTCAGCCAGTGGTCAATAAGAAAACGGATGGATCGATCGATTGTGTATAGATTAAGAGGAACTAGGATAAATCAAAAAGGAGATAGCTTTTCCAATTTCGAATCTGATGGAGCATGTTGTTTAACTTTACAGGGCATGAGATAGGAAGATTTTACCAACCATAGATTATAATTCCGGTTTGATCTACCAAGTGGAAATGGAGGAGACGTATTGAATAGACAGTTTTACCCTCCATTGTCTCACGGGTTTTTGCGTATGCGTTTGGTGTAAGAGACCGGCCACTTATCCATAACAGTGCGCCGATCGCCGCACTCTGCTCTCGCGCCTATATTCCATGGTGATGCCATGGTCGATTGGATGATGATCCTTATCTCGTGACCTTTTGAACAACATTCTAGAAGTCCTCAAAAGTTTTTGTCTGCTTTAAGAAACTGATAGATTAAAAAAAAGTAGTTTGTCTGTCATTAGGAAAGAAGTACAGTACTTAAGACATAAGGTTTTCCGAAAAAGCAGGTTCCCCTGGATTCAATTTGCTAGAGTATCATGCATTCCATTTCCAACTACCGTCGTAAGTTGAGGAGTTTCTGGAGCATGGTGACTTTTACGGATGCTCACATCGCCCATATGCTCAGAGTTGCAAACCCTTTTCGAATATTGAATAAGTGCTAAACACATTGAAATGGACGGAACATCAATGGTCAACAGGTGCATCTCGGAGCTCTAAAAGAAGATTAATCATAACCAACAGGTCCTATGTATCGATCATGTTAACAAGCGAAGCCTTTATTGTTATAAAGGAGGGAAAGATGTCAGATATCGGGGCAGGAGCGTGTCTTGCGCAGACGCAATCTGGTGAGGAGTCCTATAGCTTTATATCTCAGACATTATAAAGGGAAACGATATCATATACACAGAGATAAGAGGTGGCTGCTATATACGATGGGCTGTGAAGCTTTGAACTTTTTTTAAGGATGAAGGATGAGTTATTTTCAACTGACCATCAACCATTGTAATTTCTCATGTATGCATTGGTGAATGCTGGTAGTCCGCACTTTGGGAAGAAATAAACGAATCGAGTTATAAGTTATGAATAAACATCATAGGGAAGGAGAATGAAGTAGCTGACGCGTTGTCCCGGATAACATGGGAGGCGAGACTTGATTGGGTCCAGAGGAAACTTCCTGCAAATACGATCAACTGGAGGATTTCTGGAGAGTAAGGATTCTGGTGGAGGATAGATAGAGTCGACGTATATAGATGACTGTGGTGGTAGATATATAGGTGAGTAAAGTGTATAGTGGAGTACTTAAGAGGATATTAGCTACAGGAGAGAATAATGTGATGTAATTGTATAGAATTGGAGGATGTGTAGTCATGATGGAGATAACGGTAGGTGTGTGTGTTGATTATTGGTAAGAGTGTCAATATAAGCTCGTGTTAGGAGTGATGGACATAGGCAAGAGAGTTGAGTGTGTGTAGGTTAGAGTGTGTGTCGTGTGGAAATAGATAGGATAGGAAGGTGGATGGAGTTGAGTGTATAGTGAGAGTGATAGATATATGTATTGTATAGTGGAGGTAGAGTGTGTGTTATAGTGATGATGATGGTGATGGTGATTTGAGATAATGTGAAGAATGTGGTGTATTGAGGTGTCTGAGGTTGTGTATAGTATTAGGGATAGTGAGAATGGATTAGTATAGATGAGGAGTGATAGATGTGGATATGTTATGTTATAGTGGTATGAGTGTGTGGTGAGATATATAGTGATGTGTATGTGTATGATGGTGATTGATATGGATATAGAGTGCGATATGTAGTTTAGTTGTAGGGATTTATTAAAGATGAGTGTGAGATATAGTATTGTTTTTTGTGGGTAGGTGAATGTGTGATTGGATATGTGGATGTGTGAATATGGGAATTTGTAAATGATTGCGGGTGGAATGTCTGAGATGGTGTATGTGAATGGATGAGTGTGCTATTTTCGTAGAGTGAAGGGAAGTTTACGAGTAGGAGCTGGAATCATAACAGAATGCTTTCTTGAGAAATGAAACTGTTGCTCAGTGAGGGTTGCTTGGTTTAAAGTGTAGGTGTGTGCAAGAATTTGGAAATTGGTGGTGCTTTTAATGTGTGTGATAAGGAAAGGCTTGTAGTGAAGATAATATAGTGATAATAGTGTGAGATCCTTCTATTTAATTTGCTTTAGCAACATTTTTATTTTTATTAGGCTTTAGCGATTTTTAGTGATATTTTCCACCCAAAATCTGCGCTTTTTAATTGTTTATTTGATCAATATCCTGATTTCATTTTATCACTAAAGAGTAAGGCATACGCGCATTACATGCTTTCGTTTATGTGAAATGAGACGCCGGCCTGTTATATAATTGATGAGCTAATTTGGAAAATGTAGTTGGGTGTTATATCCGATATATAATGTGCGTTTAAATATTGAGATAAATGTATTGATAGGAAAAAGAAAGAATGTAAGAAAAGGGAGATTCGGATCTTTTGCTCCTGAGCTGCCTTAGCATTGACGAACAGATTTAATGTTTCTAGAGTTTTCTTTGAATATAACAGAATTTCTTGTCAGATAGATTTCCCGATTGGTTAAATAAACTCTTCAAGTGCATAAGCTATGTATACATTCCCTTTAATGACTTTGGCTGTTTAACAATATAATAATTATATTTTACATCAAAAAAGGTTCTATTGGTGATACTCTATAACAGTTTCGAGAAAGCTGGAAACATGCAATTGTTAATATTATTCTAAATATATATAGTATTTAATATACTAGTGATATTAAGAAGACTAATATCTATAATCGGTTAGAGTTATATATCTTTATCTTAACAGTTATAGTAATTATATAGTGTAGTGAATATCTTAATGTTATATATATAATATCTATAATTAGCTATTTTTCTTAATAATATGATATATAGTAATTAATACATTGATAGATAATAAGTCTATATAAAGCATCTCAACTAGAGTTAGTGCGGATAAAAGTTTTGCGCGCAGGAGCAGGATAATAGTGGGTGTGGAAGTCAGACCTGACGTGTGATGGCATTTATTGTAGATGCATACTATTCGATATGGATAATGTATATATATCATAATTATAAGTATATATATTTTAGTATATATATATAATATTTATTATATTAATTAACAAGTGTATTTTTGCTAGGGGTAGTCATTTTGGAATTCCAAACCTTTCAGTTTGTTTATACAGAAATAATTAGTCATTTAGTCTATAATCGCTAATTCATTTATTAATAATCTTATTTAGATTTTGTGGATACGCCTTTAAAAGAAAGACGACATAGAAGCACTAATAAAAAAAATTTAAAAATACTTTTTCTACGCTTTTTGTATGATAAGTTTTCTTCTAATATTTATTTCTTAAATGTCTAAATTATTAATTTCGCAAAATGAAATGTAATCTAAATTTTTATTTTTCCAAACTCACTTTTTAAAATCTTGGTCTAGAGGATTAGTAATAATGAAGCGAGACGTAATATATAGATCGATTGATTATGTTAAAATGGAACTCTTAGAGCTGGAGCTAGAAGCAGCAGAGAATCGCGGAGTGCTGGATTGTATCTGGATATGATTACAGTAGGGGTGTTTGAAGAGGTGTAGGAGTTTAGTAGTGAACATGAGATGCTGTGACTGAGTCCTATATGTCCAGAGAAGTAATCACAGACTTATGAAGGAGATAGGAGGTAGAGATATTTAAAGATGAGTTATATTATTATAATAATATAGATCTTGTTTTGTTGATCATTTCGG
>JABUQX010124996.1:15000-20000 GCA_015478945.1 Trachelipus rathkii
AATTATTTCACAACCAGAGGTCGTTGAAAGATGATTTGAAAGTCAATCTGGAGTAACTGACCTTGAGGAATCGAATAGAACCATTTTAAATCATCTTCCGTTCATTAGCGGGGCTAAGCTTTTGAGCTCAGCTTCAAAAACCTCCAAAAGAGGCCTTCCAGACCTTGAAACGCGCTGTCACTTTCGAAAGCGGTCTTCCTGGCTTCGGAAACACGTCGTGCCCCTCGAAACGATCTTGTCGCCCTCGAAAATGCGTCGTTGACCTCGAAAGCGGTCTTTCCGGCCTTGGAAACGCGTCGTCGTCATTGACGTGCAATGTTACTAGTAGAAAAGGTGCCAAAAACGCTTGAAATCCCAAAAAATATACCCTCCGGCAAAGGAAAAACCGAAATTTAGTGTGCGACAGTTCTGTTACCCTGCGGTAGTTGTTATGTGACAATTTTGTCACCTATTGATTGTGCCATCCATATTACTCTACACATCCTCTAACTACTTTCAAATACAATTTGTTCTTTGCTAATCAGTCCCTCAGTCACTCGTCGCACTCTTACACCCAAAACATCAGCACATATTTTCCCTACAACACTCAATAAACCAATTCCCTTATAATTTTTACAGTTTCCCTTATCCCACTTGCCCTTATATAAGGGTACTGTTACTGCTTTTCCCCAATACTTCAAAACTATACCCTCCATAAACGTTTTGTCCGGCATCTTTCATAACCAGTTAATCACATTCTACTCCCATTCTTGCTCATTTTACAGGTTACTCCATTTATACCTGAATATTTACCATTCTTTAACTTTCTCAATCTACCTATTACTTCCACCCTACTAATTGCCTCATTTCCAAAATACTTATTTCTTCTTGCACCATCAAACCCACACACATTCACTACCACCTCTTTATTCCTGCTAATGTTATGCAGATTATAGAAGTGTTTCCTCGACACTCTCCTCACATCCATTTCATCAGTCATGAAAGTATCATACAAGTTCTTTATTCTCCGAAGATTCCCTTTACTCTCATTCTTAACCTTACGTACTTCCTTCCAGAAGGCCTTCCTATTTCCTTGTAAGTCCCCATTCATTCGTCTTCCAAACTGCTCGTTGACCTCTATCTTTCCCCTTAAGTATTCAACTTTTAATATTCCTTTTTTTCATTATATATTTCCATGCATATTTCTTTCGAGAACTCGTCATTGGCTTTTGACACATTCAACCACGCTTCTTTATCGCTTTTAACCTTTTTCATCATCTCTTCATTTTACCACTCACTATTGACATTCTTTCTTCCTACTTGAATATGTTGAATCTGTGTTTGTAATTTGTAAGTTTGGTTGGTGGCCGCATCTTAGTTTGGTCAAGGATGATTGGCTGGTTCTTGGGAGGGAGTTGAATTCTGGTGTTATTTCTGGTGGATGTTTGTTTAAAATGTTGTTTGGTGATCTGCGTCTTAGGTAGTTTTCTGTTAGTATTGTTTGGATTTGTTTGGTGTATGATGTGTTGTTTAGTGGAGGTGAAATGTTGCTCAGGATCTGCTTGTAGAATCGGGCTGGTGATGAAGGTGATTGTTTAAGTCTGTAGTGAATGGGATTGGAAAGGGCAGTATGGCATAGGTGTTGGGGTGTTTGAGTTTTGGCAAAGAATTACGTGCCTATCATATTCAGGTGTACATATGTGGATAGTATTTTGGTTTCTTCGTGTAAGTGTTGTTATAGTGTTGCTGATGTGCATCCTGTTGTGATTCGTGGTGCTTTGTTTTGTGTTGTTTGGAGTTTCTTTATGTTATTTTTAGTCAATAGTGGGTGCCAAATTGGAGAGGCGTAGCTTAAAATTGGGCGTATGTATTGGTTGTATATGGTGGTGGATGTCTGCTTGTTGTTTGTGAAGTCTGTGCTGGGGCGATGGTTATTTAAATTGTTCAGTTTCCTGTTTGCTGATCAAATTATGTTGTCTATGTGTTTAGTAAAGGTGAGATGAGTGTCAAGTGTTACTCCGAGAATTTTATGAGTTTTGTTGAAAGGTATGACAATGTTGTTTAAGTAGACTTGGGGGTGTGTGGTGCCAAGTTGGCGGTCAGTGGTGATTAATGTGATTGATGATTTGTTTGGTGAGGTGGACATTCTGTTTTCTGTTAGCCATGTTTGAAGTTGATTGATGTATTGTTGCGTCAGGTTTATGGCAGTGTTTAGATTCTGATGTGTACTGGCTATGGTAATGTTATCTGCGTAAGTTGTTATGTTTATGTGGTCTGTTTGTGGTGGTGGAAGATCGGCTGTGAATAGGTTGAATAATGTGGGGATAGGATTGCACCTTGGGGTACTCAGTTATTGATGTTTACTGTTCGAAATTTTGTGTTGTTTGTTTGTATTTGTGCTGTTCTTCCTGATAGGAAGTTAGAAATTCAATTCTTTAGGTTAGTGGGGATATTTGATTTTGTTATTTTGTGGATTAAGTTATGTTTGGGTACTATATCAAAGGCTTTGTTAATATTGATTGCTATGGTTATTATTTTGTGAGTGGGTTTTAAGTTTAGACCATTGATTGTGGGATAGATGATGTTTGTGAATGCGGTTATGGTGGAGTGGTTTTGTTTGAAGTCATATAGGAATTTGAGTTTGCTGATATGTGGTGTTATTTTGTTCAGTATGATTTTTTTCTAGAAGTTTGCATAATGTTGATAATAGAGAGATGGGGCGATAGGATGATGTGTTAGAGAGGTCTTTTCCCGGTTTCAACTTGGGTATAATGATAGTTTTTTTCCAGATGGGAGGAATGAAGTATAGGCTGATGGAACTGTTGTATATTTGTGCTAATTGTGTTAGAGCTGTGTTCCCTAGGTGTTTGAGGTGTTTGTTTGAAATGCTATCTGGGCCTGTTGCTGGTAAGTTTTTGAAAGCCTTTGTAGTGTTTTCTAGGCCAGTTGCGGTTTTTTCTATTGTTGGGTCGTGGTTGCATTTTATTTTCTTGAGGGCTTTGATGATTTTCCTGTTTTGAGGGTGTGTGGGTTTTTGACTTTGTTTTGCAAAGTGAGTTGCGAGAATCTTTGCGTGTTGTTTGATGGATTGGGGGTTTTGTGTGTTTGGGTTTTTGATGGATTCATGTTCGTTGCTAGTGTTTTTCAGCATTTTTAATGTTTTCCACGTTCTGGTGTTATTCGTGTGTTAGATATTGTTGGTGAGGAAAGTTTGAATGTTATTTGAAGAATATGAATTCACTAATTTAGTGATTTGGGTGTTTAAGGTGTTAATTTGTGTTAGAGTTTGTGGTGATGTGTGTCTTATTTTTCTGATGGAGTTGAATTGTTTAATTAGCTGTTTGATTTCAAGTGTTAGGTTTGGGTTGTATTTTTTGATGTATCCTCTGGGAATGTTTTGACTAGCTTCTTTTTGGATTAGAGATGTGAAATTTTGTATGGCATTATTGAGTGTGGATGCGTTTATGATATTTAGTGGTTGTATATTATTTTCTATGTAATTGGTGAAGTGTGTCCAGTTGGCTTTTTTGTAGTTTGTATATGTTTTCCTAAGTGGGTAGCTTATTTTGTTAACGTTTTGCCATTTTATAATGATGGGGAGATGGTCGGAGTGTATATCGGTTTGTGTTGACCATCGGAGTTTGGCATGTAAGTTTGGTGAGCATAGTGTTATGTCTGGTGAAGTGTAAGTTTGGTTGATTTGAGGTGGAATTCTGGTGTAGCTGTTTGTATTGTTTAGAATGTTTAAATTTTCAAGGTTAGATGTGATGTGTATTCCTCTATGGTCTGCTTCTTGGGCGTTGTACCATTTTGGGTGGTGAGCATTGAAGTCACCCCCCATTATTAGGTGGGTGATGTCAAAGAGGTTTGGTTTGTAGTTTTTAGGCCAGTGTTGTGAGGTGTGGTGGGGAATGTATAAGTTTATTAGGTTATGTGGCTTTTTGTTTATCATTATTGTGTAAGATAGTATTTTGTTGGTGTCGTTTAATGCCGTTGTGGTTTGTGAGGTGGTATTTGTATATGGTTGTGAGTTGTGTATAAGAATTAGCAGAGTATGATATTTTGGGTTTGGCATCGTAACCGTAGAATTTTTGTTCTGGATGGTTTGCGAGTAGGTGGGCTTCTTGTATCAACTCTATGTGTATATTGTGTTGTTTTAAAAGGCTTCTATTTCTTTGTTTTTGTTGTTGAGTCCGTTTGTGTTGAATTGTAATATGTCTATGTTGAGGGTTTGTTTGTGTGTTGTGTGTGTTGTGGGGGTTACTGTGAGTGGGGTGCAGACTTGGCAAATCCAGTTATGTTTTGAGGGGGGAGAGTAGTGAAAAGTGAGCAGTGTTTGTGTATCCACTGCTCACATCTGTTGCAACGTATGGAGTTTCTTCTTACTATTTTGTTGCATATTGAACATAGATAAGTTCCAGGTCCAGGATTTGTTTCTATGTTCCTGGCTTTTATAAGGAAGTCTGAGGCATATGCCGGGAAGTATGCCTCAGAGTAAGGAAAAAGGAGTAACAAAGTAGAGTGGCAAAGAGTCCTGTAAGGATCCCGGAAGATTCCTAATGGTGATTCCTCCGGAAGTGGCGGTGGAGCGAAAACGCTGCAGCTGTAACCACACAATTTTTTGTGGGGGGGGGGAGGAATTTTCGAGAGCTTCTTCCAGAACGGAGAAAGTAGGGGTTGCGATGTAGCCTCTATGCAGGCATTCCTCTATATACACCTATATATATATATATATATATATATATATATATATATATATATATATATATATATATATCTTTATCTTTCTTTATTATATATATATATATATATATATATATATATATATATATATATATATATATATATTTATATATATATATATGGCTTAATAATAGATGAAATGGGAAATTCGTACTATGACTCTTATTTGCCAATATTTGTCCCTTTTCTAAGACCATACAAATTAAATTTACATAATGAAAAGTTAATAAAATTTGTATGTGTGTGTTAGGGAGAGAGAGAGAGAGAGAGAGAGAGAG